>CAUYLG010064441.1:0-31429 GCA_963573385.1 Cacajao melanocephalus | reverse complement strand
GGTCAACTGGTGAAACCCCATCTCTACTAAAAATACAAAAGTTAGCTGGGCATGGTGGCGTGCACCTGTAGTCCCAGCTACTCGGGAGGCTGAGGCAGGAGAATTACTTGAACCCAGGTGGCTTAGGTTGCAGTGAGCCGCGATCACGCCACTGCACTCCAGCCTGGGTAACAAGAGCGAAACTCCATCTCAAAAAAAAAAAACAAAAAAAAAACAATTATGAGGTGTAGAGGGGTGTGTGTGTGTGTGTGTGTGTGTACTTTAGGTCATCAGCTATTGTTAATGTTAGCATATTTTATAACTAGTCCAAGACAATTCTTCCAATTGTGGTCCAGGGAAGCCAAAAGATTGGACACCAAAATGGATCATATATGGAACAGAAAATATAATGAAGTTCTATCTTTCCATAGAAAAACATTTCTAAAACATCTGATGAACATATTTTTTCCCCCATAGGACAATATAAAATGATTGAGTTAACTTTACGATTTATCTGAAAAAACTCTTAGAAAAAGTTACTAAAATATTAATTAGGTTTAGCTCCAGACAAAAGAGTTCTCCATAAATTACATTTTAGAAATATATGAACTTAAGGACTTTTAAAAAATGGCAAAACTATAGCTTGCCTAAAGAAATCTTACCAACTTAAAGAATACTCATTCTTTTCAGTCTCTGAGCATTTAAATTCAATTTATTTTTCTTTTTTTCCAAAGTATTTGTATCTGAATATCAACATAAATTATGATAAGTGATCAAGCAAGGTACTGAGGGTTTTAAATTCTCTTATTCATAACATATTAATAATTAAATAGAATTAAGTATACTACTTGGGTTAAAACAACTATTTAAAAAATTAGGATTTAAACTTTTTAAACGTTAAAATTCCCATGACTTTAAAGCTATTATAAATAGTTGTTTTCATAGATCGTTTAAAATTATAGTTAATTGAAATATTTATTGACACTCACTTGGCAAATTTTAAAATTACATAAAAATATGCCAGTGTTAATACACTTAAGGATGGATGCAATGTACCTCACAACACAGAAAAAGCTGGTTAACTGTCAAAATCTTTAAGAAAATAAACCACAAAAACTTACACATATTTAACAGTTAATTAATTAGAGGAAAACTGACAGTTTTTACCCTAGAATCAAAAGCCAGCCTTCCAAAAAAAGTGAAAGTTGGTCCTAGTGGGTGAGGGATGGGAAATGGAGGGTGAAAGCACACTACAGAAGCTGGGAAGAGAGCTGGGTAGTTTTTCCCTGGTACTAGAGCCAGATGAAGATCTTTCTAGGTTTTAAACACTGAAAAAATTTAAATGTCCCTACCCACCCACTCATGTAATTCAAAATAAAACAACATGGTAAAACACAAACTTTACAGGTCTATTGAAATTATAATTATTGATTATAAAATCCTGGAGAAGTTAACAAAGTTTAGATTTTTCTCACATTTTTGTGCTCTTGAAAACAGGCAGGTTGTGGGGGTGGGGGTCCAATGACTAACACCTGATGACTTACTAAGTACCAGAGATAGAGACCAACTCCTATACAAGAAAGACTGAAATACACCCCTGATAAAGTGATCTAAGGAAGCCCGATACCAATCATAAAATACTGTGGTGGTGGAAGCTAAAAAAAATGTTACTAGCTTCAAAATTTGGCACAGAGAACCCATTCTCACAAACCCTGTGAGCGAGCTTAAACAGAAAATCTATTAAATGTGAACTGAATGCCAAGCTCCAACCCCAGATGTTTCCATCTGCTTAAGACCCAAGGAATCTTAATTTCATCTGGAGAGTAGAGGAGGAGAGTCTCATCTCCTGCTAAGACAAAGAGGAGGAGAACTCAAAAGAGAATACCCTTGATTTAGGAACACAAAGGAAGATAACATTTCTTACATACAGAGTTTGGAGGATCCTGCTTCCTGCTTTGACATGAGGCTTGCCCAGTATCCTATAAGAACATCATCACATTAGTCATAGAGAGAGGCGTTCCAGCAAGATGCTGAGTACACTTGGGACAGGACTACAGATAAGTTTTACGGCTGTTGTATCTGTTTGGTAATAAATGTCTATATATGCAGCTGAAGTTGGTGTGAGATTTTCTTTCATTGTGACTTACCACCTAGAGTGAGGCTTCAGAGTGGAAATAATTATGCACTACTGTGGTATATAAACACCAGACGCTAGGATTCACCAAAAAGTTGCCAGGCCTGGTGGCACACACCTGCAGTTCCAGTTGCTGAGGAGGCTGAGGTGGAAGGATTGCTTGAGGCCAGAAGTTGGAGGCTAGAGTTGTAGCCTCCAACAGCTGGAGGCTGTGGTAGGCTGCAATCACACCTGTGAAAAGCCACTGCACTACAGCCCGAGCAATATGGCAAGACTCCATCTATAATGTAACAACAAGATTCTGACATTCTCTGAATGAAGAAATTTGAGTGGTTCACATTTTTATTTATCTATAATTTTAATTGTTATTAGTACAATAGCTGCACTTACCCATATTTCAAACAGAAATAGAAAAGACTATTTTTTTGGTAGGAGGAAGAGCATGAAAACAATAAGGGAGTATAGAGTTGTTGCCTTGTCTCTCTCTCTAAATTTTTATTGTGTGAAGGAAAAATAAAGTCCTAAATCTATTTTAAAACACATCTACGGCAACTATTACAAAAAACATAAGATGGGGGAGCAATTAAAATCCAACGCAGTAGAAGCAAGACTGCTGACCCTACTGAGACACTGTCAGCTGAGCTTAACTATTTTAAGAGAAAGGACAGAAAAAAAGTACCTTCATGTTTAGTACCTAAATATTTGTCAAATACAGTAAGAGAAAACAAGAAGTGGATATAATCATGCTAAAAAATCCCAAAGATAAATAGTTGGGAAAATAGTAATTCTTCTTTTTGATCCCTCATCTGCCTACTCATTGCCAGGGGAGTTTAACAATGTTGACATCCTAAGAGAGCCACCTACTAAGAATATATAAATTAATAATGATAGCAGATAGAAAGAAAATGCAGGGGAGGAAGTAAATGTTTACATCTTACACAAATTACAAAACATAAGGAGGAATATGTTCCCAAAGGATACAAAAGTTAGATTTCCTTGGCTAAACAGAATTTATACCATAGAAGTAGACACTGTTATATTAGTAAAAAATAAAATTAGAACTCTAAAAGCAATTTCTCATGATACAAGTCTTGAGTGATATTTAAGGAACTTTAGAGATCTCGTTAAATGAGGGAAAGCCTAATAACTTTGTTGTTTATTTGCAGCCTGGCAATAGTATGTCCGTAGCTAACACATCCACTCTAATGACACAGAAAAAAATCATTCTGGAAACAAAAGACAGATTTAAGTGACTGGCTATGAGTTTAATCAATTGAATGAGTATATTATGAGGCATAAAACTCCACTAGTTACTATGGGCATCTCTTACTAAAAGGACTTGGCTAATCAATACATTAGAGAATACAGATACAGGGCAATAATCACTAGACACCCTGAAATTGGTAGAAAAATGTTCATAGGTAACTAGCTTTACATTAGTCATTCTACAACTGGGTCCACTTTAGCAATTAGCAATAACCTAACTAGGAAAGAGTTATGGAGAATTACAAGCAAGTAAAAGGTCACAAAAGTTTAAAATAATGGTGAGTAAAATGAAGCATTACAATATTACCAGGAAACCAAATCTAAAATCCAACATTAAGCCACAAGGGGAAAACAAGTGTAGAGCAAGACTTGGAAATAGAGTTCCCCAAGGCAAAATAAATAAAACTAAAGATGGCATAAAATATTTCAATTTAAGAATGCTGTAGTCTCCTTAATACAGTTGATAAAGTATTCTGAAATTCATATCCCAGATAAAATCTCTTATGACATACAAGAACTTGAGTAATCACTTAATCAAATGAGATTAATATCTAAAGCATCTTCCTATCAAATAAATAACTTCAAAATGTTTAAATGGCTAAGTTTCAGTTGTAGCCATGAAAGAAGAATGGGCATTGGATTACCATAAGTCATTTTAAACAATTAGAATATGTGAATCAATCATTTTTAAACATTGGACACTAGACATCCAAGGTCTGTGATTTTTTTAGAGAAAGGACACAGATGAAATGAGCTCCAAAGTGCAGCATAGAACAGTATACTGGAAAAAAAGCAAGTCTTGCTGGGTAGGGAAAACAAGTATCAGAGTTAATGACTACTGAGGCATCAGAAACTTTCTAGGTATGAAACTGAGAAAGAAGAGTAAGCTATACGAAGAAGGATCTCCAGACAACTGTGGAGATCTCACTGACATTTTGATACAATATTAACTTGCATCTATGTAGGGCAAGACTTCATGAGGCATGGTGGAGAAGAGTTACTGAGGACTTTGGAGGCCCCAGAGATCACACAGTGCTGAGAGATATTAATGCTCTGATTATCCAGAATGAGTGGCTGCACTGAACCCGCCACAGCATTCAGTTACAGGTCTAGAAAGGCCACACGTTAAAAGTAGTGTTACTTTGGCTCTGGAGTAATTACTACTCTAGACCTAACCAAATACAAGCCTCAAGATAAAACTTATCAGCCAGTAAATTAACCAGCTTCTAGAACAAAATTCAACATTCTTTAATAAAGACTATGAAATACAAGCTCTCAACAATGTCACATCACACAATTCAGTATGTAATCAAAATTAGTAGACTGCAAAGGAGCAGAAAAATCTAATACATAATCAAGAAAAACAAAGTATGTAAAAACACAACCAATGATGGCAAAAGTGTTATAATTAACAAATAAGGTATAAGAAATGTATTCAAAAACTTAAATATATAGACATAATAAATAAGTGAACAAATAGGAAACCTAAGCAGAAAAATAAAAATTTATAAAGAACAAAATTGAAATTCTGTGTCTAGAAATTTCTGAAATTAAAAAGACTAGATTTTCTTAATAGCAGAATGAACAATATGAAAGAGAAAACAGTAAGAGAGGCTATCTATAAAGAAGCATAGAAAGGAAAATATTGAGAAGTAAAACAAAATTCCAGTGACATCTGGGACAATAACAAGAGGACTACCATACATGTAATTGGAGTGCCAGAAATAGAGTGAGAGAGAGGTGCAGAAAAAATATTTGGACAATTAAGTATTGAAAAATTTCCAAATTTGATATAAGCTATAAATTCGCAAATCCAAGAAGTTCAACAAACCCCAAGCAAGATACACACAAAGAAAATACCACCAAGACCTATTATAATCAAATTGCTGAAACCCAGTGATGAAAAGAAAATCTTAAAAGTAGCAAGGGGTGGAAGGTGGGGATCAGATCATATAGAGGGAAAAAACAAGAATATCTATTTACATCTCATCTGAAACCCTGTGCAACAAGTCAGTGGAATTATAAAGTTAAAGTGCTAAAACAAATGTCAAACTAGATGTCTACATCCACTAAAAATATTTTTCAAAAATAAAGGTAGGATAATGACATTTTTCAGACAAACAAAACCATGAATTTGTTGCCAGAACGTTTGTACCTGAAGAAATGGTAGGGGAAGTTCCTCAGATAGAAGGAAAATAACATCAGATGAAAAATCAGATACGTACAATAGAATGAAGAGTACCAGAAACTCTACGTATGTGGGCAAATACAGATGTCTTTTCATTTTAAAATTTTCTTTAATGAAATTTGGCTAATCAATGACTAATTTTAAAAACTAATACCAGTATTTTGAGTTATAACAGATGTAGAAAATGTATAGCAACAATAACACAATGAATAATCGAAGTGGAAATTGTGGTAGGCAGAATGACAAAAATGGATCCAAAGATTTTCTGCCCTCATCCCCAAATGGGATTGTGAAAATGATAAGCTATCACAGCCATGATCATCTATGCTACCTGGCAAAATATATTTTGTAGGTGTAGTTAAGTTTACTAAATTAATTGACCTTCAAATAGCAAGATTAACTGAATATGTTTAATATAATTACATGAGCCCCATAAAAGCAGAATTTTCTGACTTTCTCAGTGGAGGAAACCAAATAAATTTGAAGCATGAAAAACACAGATGCTCCTTGATCACAACACAGTAACCTCCCTATAAACCCATCCTAAATTGAAAATACTGTAAGTTTAGAGTGCATTTTAGATTTACAGTATTTTCAATTCAGGATGGATTTATAGGGAGGTTACCCGTTTATGTGGATGTAATCCCATGTAAATCAAAGAGTGTACTGAATGAGCATCACTTTCACACCATTCTAGGGTTGAAAACTTTTAAGTCAAGCCATCGTAAGTCAGGAACCATCTGTATTAGGTGAAATATTGGGGCTATAAAATGGGGGTCAGGGGTGACGAGTAATGTAGGAGGTCTCTTGACACTGAGTGCAACCCACCACTAGGGCTATCAGGACATAGAACTGAATTCTGCCAACAACTTGAATGAACTTGGAAGCAGATTATTTGCCAAATCTTCTAGATAAAAGCTCAGCCACCAACATGTTGATTTCAGCTATGTGATAACCTGAGCATAGAACCCAGCTGCACATCTTTTATAAGTATAAGCTAATGTAAGCTCTTTAAAACCATTATGTTCATTGTAATTTCTTAACCAGAAATAGAAAACTAATATAGAAGTATACTTTGTAAGTTTCTTTCATTATACATGAAATAAGATTATTTAAAGGTAACTTAATATTTGTGATTAAGTTAAATGTGCATATTGGAAACCCTACAGCAGTCACACCAGAAAAGAAGCTATATAGCAAGAAATCCAACAGTTGACATAAAATGGAATATTAAATACCCTCAACAAATCCCAAAAATGTTTTGAGTCTTCTCAGAAGGGAGTAGGTACTTTGCATGACACGATTTAGGACAAAAAGAACAAAAACAAAACAGTGCCTGTCATACAGCAGGCTGTCCCTAGACCTTTAGGAAATGAATAAGTGAATGAATGCATAAATGAAAAGTAAAGTTCTATGTTAAGCAGTATAAATCAATTAGTGGTTCTAGAACCAAAAATACCTAAAGAAACATTTTAGACCATAAGCAGAATAATCAGAAGGGAAAAACCACTTAAATAGAGCAACCAGCAGATTTGGGGTTTTATAATTTTTAACTACCATAGTTATAATACAGATTTACGGCACCAGAGAACAGCTAAAACTCTGTTTTAATAAACTGTGTGTAATAACTGAAAATAAAGAAGGAAAATGAAGTATATTATAAGCAAATGTAAAAGGATTCATTAAAAATAAAAAGAAAGCACATACAAACTCCCTGCTTTTTAAGCTGAATATATGGGTTCTGGGCCTAGCACTAAGCAAACTATTTTGTGTCACCATGCTACAGAAAGTAAGAAGAATGCCTGTATATTTGCAAAAGTTGCAAATCTAATTCTAATATGCAAGGTCAAATAGCAGCCCAGAAATAGAAATTGAGATTTGAAGAAAATGCTTATATCTTCAACTAATGCATAGTTCATGAGATGAGCCAACCTGATTTAGCAGAATCAGCTGGAGTTTTACAAACTCCACATTGCTCATAGTTCACCACATTTAAGACAACCTTCCCACCTATCATCATCTCTAATACATGGTAGAGTAAAGGGTAAGGGCAAACGAGCAAATGTATCTTAAGTGTCAGTTTTGGATAGGAGAGGACATCACCTCAGACCTTAACTGAAGTGCATGCAGTAGGCATATATATTTTGTTCCTTTCAGAAGAATTTCTGGCACAGGAATAGTGTTCACAAGAACATAGATTAATATGCTTGGAGTCTTGTCAGTGCTGTATTTTTTTTCTGGATGTTACTGACTGAGATGTTTCAATGATGCTGTATCCCAAATCCCAAACCTGCACATAACTGTGAAAACTGTTGTGACTGTTCATATATTCACATATTTCAGATAAGAATCAAAAATGTCTCATTGACATTATTAAAATTTGGAGTCTTCCTTTTCTACCATTTCATGTAACACTGCGTTTACAAAGACCCATGGGAGAATGGAAGGTATATTTTACTCTCTGGATTTATAACAGCTTGGTCTCACCCTGAGTCAGTGACTCTGGATCACTAATTAGCCAGGTCCTTGGGTGTTTTACTAAAAAAAAACAAAGTGACTTCATTAAGTGCAAGCTTTGGAAACAAACACAATAGAAGTGCATCCTCTTTTAAATTAGTCCTTCTAAAGCACCCGCTTCTCTGAGGATATCCTATTGGGAAAATGAGCACAATCCTTAACCAGACTGTACATAATTCACACTAATTAAACATGTCATTTATGGACTTGAACCTATTACATCAAGTTATAAATTATGTAGTTTAAAAGCTGCATTAACTTTTCTAGTAACTAGAAACAAAGGGGAGGCTACTTAGCAGTTGTTTCATTCAGCAAACACCAGCTAAAATTTGTGGTCATGTTAAATATTTAGCTAGTGGCTTGGTTTTTAAGAGGCCATTTACCCAAAATCAAAAGGAAAAATGAATTTATAGATAATACCACCAAGCTTTTCTTGGCTTGAAACATAAGAATCATACAGTAATTAATATGTGCAGTAATGTAATCATCAACTATGTGCCCATATTGTGTAATATACTGAGGATACCAAGACGAAAAAGACATGATTCTTTCTCCCTATCACTTCTGGGCTAAAAAGGGAAGAAAACAATGTTAGATATCAGTAAGCTCAGTAATTACGCTAGGTGCTCTGATGGAGGGTGATGTGCAATGACCACAAGAAATATAACACATGAGGTAGGGCCTAAAATATAATTATGCCTTTCACAAGCAAAGGAAACTCAGTGAACAAAGGCAGAATTGTGTGAAACAGGGAGGCCAGTCCGGAGAAGCGTTAAGGGGACTCAGTGAGCAGGGAAAGAAAGATGAAAGAGGGACTGCTCTTTGATGAGGCAGAATCAGTCAATAGACCAGGGTCAGAATGCAGAGGGCCTTGATAAGGATTTGTGACTTTCTCCTGTGGGCAAGTGGGAAGTATTGAAGAGTTTTAAACAGTTGAGCTTACATGATCAGAATTATGTCTTATAGAGCATTGTCACAACAATGTGGAGTAGGGGCTGGGGAATATCTATGACTATAGGTCAAGAAGAGTTAAATTAAAAGACTAATTAGGAAACTTACTGTAATCATCAAGTAAGAGGGACTAGGACCTGAGCAAATGTAACAGCAGTGAGAATAAAAAGCAGGGAGAAAAAGTTTTGAATTATGTTCAGTGAGTAACTTCTAAGAATTTTTTTTATTAATCGTATTACGTTTCTATAAATTCTTCAAGTGCAATATCATTACATCATCATTAAAATTAGACTTCACTGACGCAAATGGGCTTAATATTAAATAATCATTTATGCATAATTCTTTCAAATTAATTTATTAAATAAAATACATGTGATGACCTTATAAAATCTTACTTTTCTCTCATAAGCTAATTCCAACTCTAATCTTATATGCAAACCTCAGTAGGACTAAAACTCATCTACACATGTTTTAATTACCTGTTTGCTTGTACACTAGACAGTAAAGAAAATAGCAACATTATATCGACTCTCCTACCTTTACAGTCATGCTTGTAGCCGACTTGCACTTGCTTTAACACTTACCAAGGCACTTCCAAACACTGTAAATTAATCATCATTACCACCCTCAGAAGTAGACATTACAAACTTTAAAAAGCAGACACTCTGGCCAGGAGCAGTGGCTCACGCCTATAATCCCAGCACTTTGAGAGGCCGAGGCAGGTGGATCACCTGAGGTCAGGAGTTCAAGACCAGCTTGACCAACATAGTGAAACTCTGTTTCTACTAAAAATACAAAATTAGCCAGGCATGGTGGCACATGCCTGTAATCCCAGCTACTCGGAATCAAGTACGGCAAGTATCTTGAGCCGAGATTGCGCCACTGCACTCCAGCCTGGGAGACAAGAGCAAAACTCTGTCTCAAAGAAAAAAAAAAAATAGACACTCAGATATTATGTAATTTGCTCAAAATCACACACCTAATAAATAAAGGGCTGTGCTGGGATTTAAACCCACATCGCCTGATCACTAACATTCGCAGAGTTCTCATGGAGTATCAGACATTGTACAAAGTGCTTTACTCATTTTAATCTTCACAAAACTCCTATAAGGTATATACTAGTGTGCTTATTTCCATTCTCTGTAAAAAGGAAAGGAGGAACAAAGGGCTTGCATAAATCGCCCTAGGTTGCATAACCAGTAACAGGCAATACCAGGTTTCAGTCACAAAACCCTGGACTAGAGAGGTCATATCCTTTACAATTAGTCCTGCTGTAAGCTGGCCTAACCACAACTACTTGTATTTGCTCCATCCTACATCAGAAGTAAATGGACTACTAAGCAAACCAAACACAGACATAATGTTGAATTATTCTCCCAGATCTTTAGCTAAATGATAGGTTCTTGTATTTCTTTCTCAGTACCCATAAGCTAAAACACTCCAAGCATTATCTGTACATTTCTGGCATAATATCATTATTCGACTCTGTTCCAATAAAAGAAAATTTGCCTCACAGTAATTTTATGAATTAATCCAAGTTTATCTTAGTCTTACCTAATAAATAAAATAACTTATGGTTTATAATCAGTAGTTTCCATAATAATCATTTTACAGTGTCATATCATTGTTATCTTATACATATTACTTTCTGCAAAGAGGCAGAAATTACAAAATAGAAGCTTCTCAGAACCAAACATTTAAAAACATATTTAAGTAAAATATAATATGTTGAAATACAAATATAAATGGTTTTCACGACAGGAAGTTTCAAAATTAGGGCATCAAAACAAGTGAAGAATACTGTCAATACCTAAATTTTAACAATTTCTTCTTTCAATTATAATTTTTAAAGCCAAGAAGAGAAACACAGAACATCTTTCTAATTCCCTGCTCCCAGCATCCTTTCTCCCCTACAGTTAATAGCAGTAAGTTGTTTCTCATTTCATATATCTCTATTGACACATTCATTTTACAAGTTCCAGAAATCCGAGACAGAGCTCGGGGTTTAATTTAACAGGCCTTGTGATACAGGAGATTATAAGTAGCTCTGGCTATTTAGATTCTCCTTCAGCCTGGAGGATAGTCCTCCTGGTGGAGCCTCTGCCAAGTGGGTGCTGACTTCAGCTGGCGTTCCTGCTTTTGTGCATTCTTTGCCCTTCCTTCTCGTGTATCTTTTACCAAAAGCTTTGTGGACAGAGGGAGCGGTGGGCAGACCATCCTGTTAGATGAGCAGTTTGAGGAAGGAGAAGGAAGTGAGGAAGAATGCAGAAAGCAGGACCTAGAGAGAATCCAAAGGACTCTTCATAGGGAACGGAACCAGAATGTTTCAAGGCAGACTCCAAGTCTTTCAAGTTGTTGTGTCTAACCTATGAAATCGGGGTATCTTGCTTTTAAAGATATCGATTTGCTAAGACCACTGAAGGAATTACATAAATAGTTTTCTTTTATAATTTCCTTTTATCATTAATTGCACTCAACTTAAAATATGAACTTTGGGGGAAAGAAAACACACACACACACACATGCGTTCTCACAGATAAAGCATCGAGTGATGGCAGAACCCTCTGCCAGAGTACACCCCCACTCCTAGGTCTGGGATCTCCAGTAAACTCCTTCAAGTCCAAATCCTCAAGTACCTCACAAGCAAGAGAGGAACCATAGCAGCTACTTTACCAGGTATGAATATTAGATAATGAACATGAAGACCTTGATGCATAATAAATTCCCAGGAATTCTGAGGAAGAGAAAAAGAAAATAGAAGTATTTTTCTTATATTTTCCTTTAGATTCTAGGTCAGAGTAGGATAAAAGGATTTGAAATATCCAATTCTGATTGAGAGGACTAGCAGGCAACACAATGTTTTTTATTGGAAAACTGAAAAATTAAAATGTGATTACTATTTAAGATTAAAAAAAGGACTACACATCAACATAAACATGGTTTGAGTCATATAAATTAAGTTTTCAAATAATAATTAGTATATACAGTTGAGCCCTAAACAATACAGGGTTTAGGAGCACTGAACTCCCGTGTAGTCAAAAATTCTCATAACTTTTGATTTCCCTAAAACTTAACTGTTAATATCCTACTGTTGATAAAACCTTTACAGAAAACATAAATGGTTAATTAACATCTTTGTATTTTATATGTATTATTATATACTGTATTCTTACAATAAAATAAAAGAGAAAAGAAAATCACAAGGAAGAGAACTTATATTTATCATTTATTAAGTGGCAGTAGATCATCATAAATCTTTTCACCCTCATTTTCATGTTGAATAGGCTGAGGAGGAGGAGAAAGAGAAGGGGTTGGTCTTGCTGTCTCAGGAGTAGCCGAGATGGAAGTGGAACCACACCATTCAAAACAGTGTTATTAAAGAGTCAACTGTATTTTTTTTTTCTTTGAGACAGGATCTCTGTTGCCAAGGCTGGAGTACAGTGGCACAATTTCAGCTCACTCTAACCTCCGCTTCCTAGGCTCAAGCTGCCCTCCCACTTCAGCCTCCCAAGTAGGTGGACTACAGATGTGCAACACCATGCCCAGCTAATTTTTGTATTTTTAGTAGAGATGGGGTTTTGCCATGTTGGCTAGGCTGGTCTTGAACTCCTGACCTCAAGTGATCCACCTGCCTCAGCCTCCCAAAATGCTAGGATTACAGGCATTCAGCCACTGTGCCCAGCCAAACTGTAATTTAAAAAGAAATCAAGAGCAGTAAGATAAAATGTTTTTAAATGTAAGCATACCAGAAAAAAACAGATTTTTAAAGAAAGTCAAAATAATATATTAAGATTTTTATTTAAATCTGAATCATGGAATGACAAAAAGAAAACATGTAGAAATGAAGATGTATGTTACAGAACAGAGTGCAAAACTCAAAAGTTGTTTGGAAAATATGGCTGCACTATGAAAGCAAATGGTTTACAAAGAGATAGGAGGGAGCCTTTGGTGATTTAGTAAAATGGCCCCAAAATCCAAGGTTACAGGAAGTAAAGTAGACTAATCAAAAATGATTATTATGAAAAACAATGGCAAGCCTGTTAAATAATGACTTTTCAAAAGATGCTTCACCCTGGAAACTTACTACCCTTTTGAATCTCTTTCTGACTCACTGATGGTGGTTTTTCATGAAGTCTGAAAGAAAGGGTAGATGAGTAATGCTATGAGTCAGAGGTTATTAACAGTTATTTTTAAGAAAGGTGATATTAGATTTTAAAATATTGGTGGCCTTTAACATTTTATTATACCTGCTATTCTGAATTATTTTAAGTTACTAAGGTTTACAGAAAATTTGGCCAGTTTATATCCAGTGTGCACTGTGAAAAAGCAAAAGGCAGCAAAAGGTGTAGGAGCAGTGGCAAACCATTAAAATTTTTAAAGCTACTCAGATTTTATTTTGCTAAGTTTAGGTCATAGAATTAATTTTCTCAGTAAAAAAGTTGTTTCTTAACAGTACTGCAGATATTTGGCACATGCCAGCAACCAAAATAAACTGTAATCTCTCTACTTCTTTATGATTTAGGCCAGGTGCTTTACTTAAACTCAAAATTTTGCCTCACAATAGCTTTTGGCAATTGGAATTAACATATACAAGCAAATGGGGTGCCAATCTAGCTTAACAGCAAGTCATTTTTTTGCTAATAGTAGATACTGTTTATGCAACTTAGGAGAGAGTTCAGTTATTAAGATTTTGTATCTTCAACATATTCCTGTCAAAAAATCATAGCAAACAATGGATGTTTAAAAGTTTGTGATAACAGTACAACACAATGTGCTAACCCTGGGACTATCCCATTGAGATTTTAGCTGGTTTAGATTGTAAGTTTCTGCCTTATAGTGGAATCTGGTCAATAAAAGCCCATTTGTCTAGTACTAAATTGCTCTGTTTACCATATACTGTATATACTACATAAAGTTCCTTTAAAAAATTGTAATCATTTCCAATCTTCATCCTTTGTTTTATATCCAGATAGAACCTTAAAGGGTAATTTGCAATTGGCATTCTTATACACATTCGTGCATAGAGGAACCCACAAATATACCCATATGCAGAATACAGCTATTTGTAAAAGAGACTGTTGATTTGAAAAATGGCAGAGGGAAGTTGCCCAAGATCAAAGAAAAACTGTGTCAGCATTCCAATATTAATTCAAATCTTAAAATGATAGTTAATCCAAAATAAAATCTATTGAACTGCAAACAAAGAGCTAATAAAGCCATTCCACCATACTTTTAATTCCATGAAAGCTTTAAGAAGTAATTCTTTATTACACAACATCTGTTAAGTCAATGAAAACAGTTTTAGAAATTTTTTGTGAGATTCCTTTAGAACTCATTATTTTTGAGACATATGCAGGAAAATTTTATGACATTTTCCATTCTGAATCTAGCTTTCTTATGCCCCTACACAAATTCTAACATTGTATACATGGAACCTATAAAAATGAACTGATTTCTTGACACGAGTTTTCATATATGTAGGCGTAGGCCTATATAGTAGATATGGGCTCTATCTGACTATATATCTTTTACCTGTTTAATACTCATACATCATGATAAGAGGAGAAAAATCATCTTTTCCAGAGTAAAGACCATCTGTACTACCTATCAAAAAACAGTAAGACTTTATAAACTAAGAGGAACATCTACTTGTTTGACTTAGTAACCTTGTCAAGGTTACAACTGTGAGTAGATAAATAAGTAGGAATTAACGTGATACACCTAGAGGCACAAGGCTTTTCCCAAAATATAGAAGCCACTGTCTGACATTTATTCTCTTAATATAATTTCTTAAGATCAGGAAGGCTCTTCAGTCAGGTTTTCAAAACAAACTATTACAATTAAAATGTGTTTTACAGGAAAAGGACTGACAGTTATTGCCAGTTTACTATGAGTACTACTGTATGTGCTTTATATAAGTTAATTTAATTTTTATACATGTACATCTTTGCCTTAATTATTAGCTACCTTGTGCATGAGGATTAACAGAAAAGCCTTTAATGAACTAGTTCCCAGAGAGTATTCACAATTTGGCAGAAAAAAAACCTAGGATGGATGAAAAGCACTGCTGAACTCCAGCACTTAGAATGCCTACAATTGCCACCATAGACAGGAGAGTTATGGTGCCCTTATGGCAGATATGCCATTTATTTATCAGCTTACTACTCTATGACAAAATACTTTGTTATGTGCTGTGAAGGATACACAAGTGTGTCAAAGAACTATTCAATGTAATAGCATATGAACAAAGATATTTGAAAGGTACAAAACATAATAATGCCTTTCCATAAGTAGTAAGCTTTCAGTTCGCAAGATTACTTGTGGGAGGTACAGTGTATAAATGTTATTTTGAAATAATAACAAATGTATTTCTCTAAGATTTCAAATATATAGTATCTTTAATTAGTTTAAGTGTTTCCTAGTAAATATTCTCCTAATGAGCCTTAGAAATTAATGTTAATGAATATATCATGACACTAGCTCAGATCATCTGGCAATTATTTCAGTTGTATATAATAAAGATGTTTCTCATGTTCTAAAAACAGTACCTTCTCTCTCATGTAGTTTTTTTCTAAAGGATATTTGCTCTGTTGATTTGTTTGGCGATGCTTTTTTAACAATGCTCAGATGAACTTTCGTCCTGCAAAAATATAAGACCTCTGATCCCAACTCCAAATTAATATACAAAATAACCAATCCAGATATGAAATTTTGCTCTGCATTCTATATAATTTCTCATTTAGAAGATATGTTGATTAAATTATTAAGTATATTGGACATAAAGCCCCATATGAGAAGTTTATTTTAGCATTTTCAATTAGGGAAAACTTCCCTAAAGAACTGGTATGTGCTGGTATGTGTCCTGTTTTCCAATAATGAGAGTAATTTCTTTTTTTGCTCTGATAGTGAGGAACCCCAAACCGAAGTACAATTACAAAAATATTCTGCTAAGCTCATGGTTACAGTATCAGTATAGCTTTCATTTTTCTGCCAGCTTTATTTTCCATATTAATCTCATTTTATTTGTGTGGAGAGAAGGAAGCATAAAAATATTTGGTAAATTAAAATATATGGAATAATATACTATACATCCACCAAAGTCATACATAATGGGCTACTATTTTTGAAATAAATTATTAATATATTTTTTCTTGTAAAGCCGTATCAAGTGGACATAAATACCTCTATCTTTATATGTAAGTTTAAGCAGAACTTGAAAATTTTAAGGTGAGTTTCATTTTGTCTTAATTTCACTGTTAATTCTTTACCAAATATTTGAGATTATAGAAAATAACCAATCTATTCCACTGGTAGTGCACAAAGCCAATGTCATTGTTATAAATCAATTGAACAGTTGATTATGTATTGGAAAAAACTTAAAGAATAATTCCACGAATAAACAAAAAACTGAATCATGTATGCCAAAATAAGAAAGCTGACCAATATATCTTTGGGAAGTAATTGGAAAAACTAGTCATAAGCTTCTATTTCTTGAATTAAAAAGCCTAGTAATTATGCCTAATAAGGGCTTTTTTAAGGAACAAGTAATAAATGTGAAAGTAAACTGAATAGTGTCCATATTAATGTAAGCAACTTTTTATTTTGTGGCTTTTATTCTTATGAATTACAATAAAATAGCATAAATAATAAATTCAAACAGAATGAGTCAGCTATTTTAGTAATATTATAGTTGCTTTCTACTGAAAATGTTATGCAGGTTTGCAATTTTTGCTACTATTAATATAATAGCGGAGAGTGTATAGGTTGGCAGAAATTAAACGGCTGGCTGAAATGAAACACATAGCTTACATGCATAGTTTAGTGTTCCCACCCTACTTCACACTATGCCTTCTGGAAAGAAAACATGAGAAAAGGAAATAGAGAACGTAATCTGAAGAAACAGAGCCTCCTTGTCTTTCCTGTCATTTCCACTTCGCTGTCATAAACATTTGAGGACTTGGGCTTTTTCCTTGGGGTTCCAAATTTAGGAATGCATAGCTCTCCCTTATTGCTTGCCATCTTAGGCAAAGCTACTTCCATAAGCTTCCCAATTTACCTACTGTCCCTTTAAGAATGTTGAAGACAAGACCGCTAAGAAATGAAGAAGACCCTGAGCAGATGTTCTCATTATTTTGCTTCATCCCCAAGTCCAGGCTGCCTTCTGAGCTTTCCTGCCTATCCTTTAGTCTGGCCATTATATTCTGACCTTCTAGGTGATAATAATGAGTCTACCACTTCTTTGCTTGGGTTTCTACTTCAGGGCTCCAGTCTGCCTCCTGATGATTGAGTGAGGTCCCTTTGTTACCCTGTATCACTTCTCAATAAGCATCAGTAGCAATAATGGCTACTATTTGTGGAGTATATGTACTTTACATGCATATTCATCCAATAAGATTTATTGTTTACTATATACCAAGCTTACTGTTATATTTGCTAAGAACTAAGAAGAAAATTAAATAAATAAAAGCTTCAATGCAGATACAAAACTCTTTGCTCCCATTCAGCCTACCAGAAATGAGACATGAATATAAACAAAGTAAGAATAAATGAATACAAACACATACAGATGCTGTGAAAAAAGGAGTCATTTTTTAGGAGAGCATATCAAACAATTTCACCTCCCTAAAGGAGCAAGAGAAGGCTTACCCAAGAAAGTGATGCTCAAGCTGAGATGTGAAAGATAAAAAGAATTAATTAGGCACAATAGACAAACATGCCAGACAGAGAAAACAGTCTGTGCAGGCAGGCTATCACATCAGAGAACCAGGGAAGTGGTAAGGACAGGATTGCACAAACCACCTGAAAAATCAGAGGGTGAGCACAGCAGGAGTGCAGAAAGGGAGGCAACCACCAGCTGAGACAAGTTCTTGTAGGTCATGTTGAAGATTTAGGTCTTTTTCCTTTGAGCAGCTGAAGTCATTGGAAGCTTTTAAGAAAGTGACACAAGCATATTTGAACTTTGCAGAGATAACCCTCATAAGGTTAGGACTGCAGGCTAGGGCTGCAGTGGAGTTGGACAGAACGGATGCCCAAAGACCAGTAAGAAAAATATTGTGATACTGCAGGCAAGAGATGATGGTATCTTAGTTTAACAGTAGCTCATTTAGAATTCATGCACCAGATATATTATATCCCATGTGATACTTAATAAGCCTATGTATTTGAGACTGTAAATATCTTTACAGCATGGAAAATAAACTTTGGAGCTGTTGAGTGACTTGATAAGGTCACAGAGATAACAAGCATTGGGAAAGAAATCCAAGCCAGGCAGTCTAGCTCATATCCCATGTTCTATAATACTGCCCAGAAAGCAATGGCAGCAGAGTTGAAAAGAAGTCTACAGATTCAAAAGATATCTGGAAGTTGAAATCCCAGGGCATAATGATGAACTAGTCGTCGAGGATGAGGAGGTAATATCAATTAGAGGAGACATCAAGAATACATCCAAGGGTCTGACATATCCAACTAGATGGATGATGGTGCCTTTTACCAAAATAGGAAACTAAGAAGAGACCAGATTTTTTTTTTTTTTGAGAAGGAAAGGGAAGGTGGGTGTGGCAAGGAGACTGAGTTCAATACCACACATGTTGAATTTGAGTCACCTCTGAGACACCCAAATAGAAATAATAAGTATGTAGATAGATATATGGGTCTAGAGCGTATGAGAAAGATCTTGCTTAGAGATGTAAATCTGAAAGCCTACAGCACATGGAAGATAATTAAAGTTATAGACATAGCTGTACTTACTAGGATTCATTATCTTTTCCTGTGAAACTCACACTTTGGGCCCATTCTTCCCCAACCTTGTGAGGAAAACTCAGGCAGATCCCATAGCTTTTCTATCAGGTATGAATAATAAAATAGTAAATCCTTAAAGCTATTTAAGAGCTTAAATAGTCGAATCCAGTGTAATGACCAAAACTCCAAACTCCTCATCTCTGGCCTGCCCGGGCAAAGAGGGAAATGGTTGGTTTCTCTTCCTCACCCCACTTCCTTCTCTACTCACTCACTGGCTGTTGTCTTTGATTCCTCCTGGTGAGAGCCCAGAGTAATGAGATTAGCAAGGAAAGAGCACACAGTTGAAGTCACTGATAGAGTTGAAATGTGGGATCAATACCCTCTTATGGAGACCCATATGTCTTGCTGATTGCTTACACCCTCTACTTGGATAACTAAAGACCTTTCTAACTTAGTGTGACTTGGATCAAACATGATTTCCTCTTACCCACTAAAAATGCTCCTCCCACATAAGCAAATGGCAACACCATTCTGTCGTTTGGGCCAAATACCTTAAAAATCCTTTCTCTCATAACCCATTTTCAAAGCACATATTCTGTCACAGTGTTTAACATACAAGTGATTTTCATTATTAACAGTAGTTATGTTCTGTAAAGTCACTGTAAATACTGAATTAGCTAATATGGAATCATTGCCTCTAGGGAAAATACAGGGTTATGTTTCAACATGAATTTGGTCACAAAATTTTCATCAACTGATCCACATATATCTTGTTTTATGTTTGTTTCTGTTTAAAGACACAGTGATATATTTTATAGATTAATTAGCAAAGAACTTGCTGCCAGCAGTACTATAACTCACACCTGAACAAAGCTGATCTGACCTTAGTATTTTCTCTGTAAGGCACATCACAACCTTCTTGTTCTTAGGAATGCTAGATAATACCTCAGGATTACACTTGGGACCATTTTAAACAGCAATATCATCAACAAAAGGCACAAAAATGCAAAAAAAGAAAAAGGCACTAAATATACTACAAAAAGGAAACTTGTTCACAACACAAGAACTGAAATGAGAAGGCAGAGCGTCATCTTATTAGAACTCAGCAGGCAACAAGCACAGCCGGCAGATTTTTCACTACTTTGTGCATCTGCAGGTCTGTGAGTGGCTATGAGAGATCCTAAGTATTGATTTTGGGCTTACAAACACATTTTATCAAGAAGGCAGGTTTGCAAATACAGAATCTGCTAATAAGGATTGACAGTATATTCGGAATCTGACTACTTCTCGCTACCATCACCACTACTACCCTGTCCAAACCATGATCATCTCTTCACTTGCACTGGTCTCCTCACCAGTCTCCCAGCAACTAATCTTTCCTCCAAAGGTCCAAAATTCACCTGTGTTTTTAAACTCAAACCAAGATTATGTCACTGCTCCAGTGCCTTTCAGTCTCTTCTGAAATGAAAGCAAAAGCCCTGGCCATTGCTATACAAGGCCCCTGGTGATCTTAGTGGCTCCATTTCCTGTTACTCTCTGCCCCCACTCACTCTATTCTAGACAAACACACTCTTACCTGGCAGCCTTTGTAATTGTTTTCTACTTGTAAGATTGTTTGTATGGCTCGCACTATGGTGAATTCCTACAATTTGTCAACAGAAAGAGTCAAACTCTATAAAAAATTTGAAGAGATTAATTCTGGGCCAAGTATGAGTGATCATGACCTGAGGCAGAGTCTCAAGAGGTTGCAAGAACATGTGCCCAAGGTGGTCACGCTGCAGCTTGGTTTTATACATTTTAGAGAGACATAGGCATCAATTAATATATGTAAGATGTATACCAGTTTGGTCCAGAAAGGTGGAGCAACTCTAAAGTGGGGAGCCTTGCCAGGTCATAAGTGGATTCAAAGATTTTCTGATTGGCAGTTGGTTGAAAAAGATAAGTTATTATTTAGAGATCTGAATCAACAGAAGGGAGTGTCTAGTTTAGAAGATGGGGTTGTGGAGAAAAAGCTTCTTATGCAGATGAGGCCTCCAGGTAGCAGGCTTCAGAGAGACTAGACTGTAAATGTTCATCAGATTTTAAAATGTGCCAGATTCTTAATTGTCTCCTGAATCAGGGAAAAGACCTAGAAAGGGAAGGAGATGCTCTACAGATGTACATTTTCCCCATAAGAGACAGCTTCACAAGGACATTTCAAATGTGTCAAAGAAATATATTTTCGGTAAAATACTCTGTCTCCTTTCAGGGTCTGCAGTCTGTCGTGTTGGTATCTTATTGCTACAGATAATCTGTTTTGTCAGTCCTGATGTATCTGTTTTAGTGCTAATGCTGGTCAGTTGTGCCTAAATACTTAAGGGAGCAGAGTATAATGAGACACGTCCAGTCCCTTTTTCCCATCATGACCTGAACTAGTTTTTCAGGTTAACTTTGAAATTCCCTTAGCTTAGAGTAGGGATCTATTCTGTTGGGTAGGGACCAGAATTTTATTCTGGGTTTACAAATTTCATGTTGCTTCAATATGCATTTTGAATATAAGTATTACTTTCTCATACTAAAAGCAGGACTCATTTGTCCTTGACGCAGTTTCCAGTTACACGCCCCCTCCCAGTTCCTCTATGTGGTCAGTCCAGATATCACCTTTCACCACTGCCTTTTGGTGACCAACTCTTCAACCTCCCTATGGGTCAGCGAGATACATTCGACTTGACTCGCCCCTCTTGTTCTCCACACCCTACAGGAACTGCATAGAAGTGCTGCAATAACCACCTCTCAGTCACTGCATGACCCCATGGAATTCATGCCTGTGCCCTTTAAACCCACTAATCAGAAGGCCCCTATGGGAAGCCTGCTTGGGTAACTCCCTGGACCCCAACAAAGACTTTGGTCCCACAGATGCTCTCTTGCTCCCGACTCGCTGGTTGAGCAGGCCAGTCTGAGACAACTTCCTCACTCCCTCACCTTCCGTTTGGCTCTGTAAGGCCGGCTGCCTTCTTCTCTTTGGGGCTCTAAGTGATAAAAATGCTTCTGCCATTTCATGGGTTTTGTTGTACTGCTTCCTCTGTGTCTCACCTGACCGACACACCCAAATCTAGCTGCTTTTCCGTTCAGGGCTAGAATTTATAGCCACTCTCAAATGAGGCCTGGAGAGCAAATTGGAAGGAAATGATAATCTACAAACCGTCTCTCAGTTTCTTCAGATCTCCGTTCAGATTTCTCCCTATCAGAATTAGGCCTTCTATGACAACCTTCATATGTAACAGCACCCATTACGCTCTACCCTTGCCCCTGCTTTTGTTTTATTGAGGGTGCATGTCACCACCCAACATTATGTGTATTTTCATTGTGGTCTCCCCGTTTTTTCACTGTTCTATTCCCAGCACCTAGAACATCTAACACAATGTAAGTGTCCCACAAATATTTATGAAATGAGTGAAGAGGCCCTCGCTTTCTCACACGGAGTACTCTCGTGGGCGATCTGTCCCTGGCCTGGGATTCAAACTCCATAATGCTGCTCATGCTTAACTCCCAAGCCCACTTTTCTACTGGGTCTCTTCACCAGAAGAGCCATCCCTCTAGCCCTTGAGGCATTTCTGTTAGAGTCCAAAACTGACTGTCTTACAAACGGGCTTTTTCTCTGCCTTGAAGAGTTTGAGAAAAGAAAGGGAATGTACGTGGATTTTTTTTCTTTCTTTCTTTCTTTCTTTCTTTAGGACTGGTCTATCCTCACCCTGTTTATCCCTGCAGTGAGTTTCTGAACCCCTGAAAACACATTTTAATTCTGCTAATAGAGAAAATTTTAGTACCTGAATATGCCAAGCTCTTCTCCAGGCCTCCACGTTAGCTGGTTCCTTCGTCTGAGAATCTCTCAGCCTCTACCTATTACCCCAATTTATCCCTCTCACCTGAGATCAAATACCACCCCCTTCAGTGGCCTCTGACCAATGGGCCTAGATCAGGGCCCCCTAATGCATTGTTTCTCAAATTTTAATGTAATCACCTGTAGGCCTTGTTAGTGTTCCCTAAGACCCATTTCCAAAGACTCTGATTAAATACATCTGATGGAGTTGGTAAATTTGTGGTTCAAAAAGCTCACAGGTGAGTCTGATAATGCTTGTCTAAGGCCAATGCTTTGAGAATCACTGCTCTAGATTCTCTGCCTGACACATTCAGCTCACCCTTCACGCCCATTTTTATTTCATTTCTATTAAAATCTTCCCTGATCATACCCAACAATGAATCACCCTCCTCTGTGTATAGTCTGCCTTGAATTATGGTTAACTGTGACTGCAAAGTATTCATCACACTTTATTATAATTAAATATTTAAACACATGTCTTTCCAGCAAAAGAGTAAATCCTATAAAGTACCTATAAAGTACTCAACAACGAATAATTTTTTTAAAAAGTACCCACTTTGGGGTTGAGGAATATGGAGTTCAGACATGTAAAGTAATTTTCCCAAGGTCAAAAAAACGACTAAAGATAGAGGCAGGAAGGAATGATATGAAAGGAAAGAAACTATTCTAGTTCTAAAACCCTGAAAGGCAGTGAACATGCAATCATTCTAAGACCAAAAATATTGTTAATGGAGGGCCTCGACGTTCACCTGTAGTTGAAAAATCTCAACTAGTGGAATAGAACTGAAGGTGACAGGTTGAATTCTGTTACCTCTTCCCTTTTCCCATCTTCCCTTCCTTCCCAGGTCCTTCATCCCCATCACACACATGTACTTGCTTCTATGTCAACATTTACTGAGGTCTTGAATACAACCAAGTTGGAATTGCTGATTGAGAAAATGGCTTAAAGGGTATCTGGGAGGTTTTAATTGCCTTGCAAGATATTAGGAACCTCCTTTGTAGAGAAGCTTGTTAGAACGCCTGAGACATATTATTGTCTGGCCCCAAGGAAAAAAAAATTAAGTTAAAGGAAGTAAGTTGTTTAATGAACTAATACTCCCATTTCCATTTTTCAGAAGTTCAAATTAGAAGACTGATGCAAAGGCTTAACAGTCACATCCTCTTTACCAAGGTCATACTACTGTTCTTTGCATTTCAGTGGATCAAAGTCAAATAACAGATTTCTGTAAATGAAGAGACAAATGTATTTAAAATTAAGCTATGTAAATATGCTATATGACTATGCTTAGGAAATGCTTAACCCTCAACTCTCATGTGTTCATAATAGAATATAGGAATTTTTACCTTCAGGAGGGAAAAATCTGGAAGGAGAACTTCCAGATTTTTCTAAGCCTCTTTTTCTCTGGCTCCTTAGCTTACTTCTCCTCAGCGATTGATGAGTTTGAGAAAAGAAAGGGAGTGTATGTGGACTTCTTTCTTTCTTTCTTTAGGACTGGTCTGTCCTCACTCTGTTTATCCCTGCAGCGAGCTTACCTGAACATGCTCTGAACCTGCGAGGGGAAGGCCTACAGTTCGGAGAAGTAAGGTCAATTCCAGGAAACTGATTCAGCCTTATCTATAACAAAGCTGAACGTGTTGGTATCTGAGGGATCCCTGCTCTACTTCTCAACTGACTCTAAAATTCAGGAGAGGAGGTGGGGGAATTATTTATTGCACCCCTAAACCCCAACAAGCCCCTGTATTTCAGACTTTTGCTCCTCTCAATTTTTTCTCCATTTGCCAGTCTCAGACTGACATATTCAGCTCACCTTTCACAGTTCACTTATTTAGTTTTTGTTGAAATCTTCCCTGATCACCCTGATCACAAATAGAATGAGCCATCCTTCTCTGTGTATAGTCTGCCTGAGTGATGGTTAACTGTGATTGCAGCTGTCACCCTTATAAGATTATAAAATCTTTGCAGATAAGGACTATATTTTACTCCTGTTTGTGCACAGTGAACTCCACGGTTCCTTCCCAATACAGTATTCAATGCAATGTCTTTTTCCATTCACTTATCAAATTTTTGCTGACAATTGGCTATGTATCAGGCCGCTTGTTAGATGCTGGAACACAGACCGACACAAGATAGATACAGGCCCTGCCACCACTTTGTCGAATAAGTACCCTGACCATAGTGAGCCCTCAAGAAATTTCAATTGATTTGCTGCAATAGATGAAGGACCGCGTCCCCTGCCCCACTGTTCACCAAAATTCTGAGGGTTGAATCGAGAAAAATAGAGATGAAATTTAAGATCAATATTTTTTTCTACATCTTTCAGGATATAACACACTATACTTTTTTTCTACATCTTTCAGGATATAACACACTACACTTTACACAAATAATTGTTCTAAACTTCTACAGTATCTAGTATTTACTGTGTACTTAACTTTGCACCTAGTACTTTATATGAATTATTTACACTTACTCTTCATAACCATACTACCAAGAAACTGATACACAGGTTGTGAAAAGTAAACAATCACCTAAAAACAGATTTGAGGTTAATTCTAAAATGGATACTAGATATCACTTAAAATTATGTTATCTGCCATGTATATGTCTCATAGTTACAAGAAAAATAAATTGTTAAGCGTTTGTTTACCCCTAAGAATATTGCAAAGATTGATTACTCATTTTAATCCTTCTAACACCTCTCTTAAAAGAAAGTCAGTGTCTATTTTCTAGAGAATCATTCTCTGTATAAGTCAGAGTATAGCCAGGAAAATAAAAGTCACTCCAAGCTTCTTGGGAAGTTGAGGTAGGAGGCTCACTCAAACCCAGTTCAAGTCCAGTCTGGGCAACATATTAAGACCCACCTCTAAAAAAATAATAATTATTAAAGTAAACTAATTTTTTAAGCCAAGCCAGCTATTTTGTATAGAAAGAAGTTTCACACACACACACACACACACACACACACACACACACACACACACACACACACACATTATTGTAGAACCATCAGGAAGTGGGAGGAGCAAATGTCAGGAAGAACTCTTTTGGGAAATTCAAAAAGCAGAGGTCAAATGCAGGAAAAAGCTTCCACCAATGGTCTCAGATGTCTGCAATACCAAAGTGAGAGATTCTCAGGAAGTGCCCACAGCTGCAAGCAAGAACAGTAGCAGCTCTTCTAAAGCAGCTCTACTGCCTTCTAAACTTTGTGCTTGAGTCTTCCATTAACAGAATCTAGCTGGCACTCTGCTGGCAAGGGAAAAAGCAGTTTCCAGGTTCTGTGCTGCTGTAGTATAGAGAAAGTTTAAAATGTCAGGGATGGAACTGTAACAATATCTGGTAGTTTCTACTCTGGATATTCAGTGTCTATTCACAATCTTTGGCCAATCATCAACCTTCCAAACAAGAATAATATCAAAAACACACTTCCAAGTAATATAATAAAACTATAGCTTATGCTAATGAAGACACATGCAACTTCTCTCTCAAAAAAGAAAGACAAAAATCCCCATAAGTTACTGTATCAATGTCTGAGTAATATTTATTTATTTTGTAGCTCAGGCATGACACCTCTTTGGTAGATAATTCATAATGTAAACAATAAATGATCATGTTAATTCCAACCAATACATATCATATGAAACAGGAGAGAAAGAGGGAGAAAAAAACAGTTAATATATAGATAGGTATATATATATATATATATATATATATATATATATATATACACACACATATATATAAAACAAAGTGAGGATTTTAAAAATATACATAGTCACCCTTGATTCTGAAACTGTTCCCAAAGTCAGAATTGTTAAATTTGCTTCTACTACATTCCATTTTGCCTTTCCCCTTAACCAGCATCTAAACTTGTCCCTGTTGGAAGACAGTTCATGGATCTCTCACTTTGCTATATGTCTTTTGAGCACAGACACTGGCAGTAGTTGTTCTGGGATTCTTTTAAAGGATAATTGCAGATCGAATCACCTTTGAAGACAGTCTGTTTTTCTTTCTCCCCCTTTCTCTTCTGTTTCATATGATATGTATTGGTTGGAATTGATATTGATCATTTATTGTTTACATTATGAATTATCTACCAAAGAGGGGTCATGCCTGAGCTACAAAATAAATGAATATTACTCAGACATTGATATAGTAATTTATGGGGATTTTTGTCTTTCTTTTTTAAGAGAGAAGCTGCATGTGTCTTTGTATAAGATGTAGTTTTATTATGTTACTCAGAAGTGAATTTCTGTAGGTTCACTCCAGAGTAAAAGGTAGGTTTATTTATTGTCCAGTATAATAAATACGATGTCTCTCACTGGCACATGGCCAGACAGGCTTATAGCCCTTTATAAAGGACTGAGATTTCCTGAGATCAGGGTCCTTCTTCTCTAATGCAACTCACTGTGTGTGTACCCATACCTGGCCATTTTCTACCACCATGTGGGAACTGGTACTTAAGGACCAGCACAGATTCTGACACTCTGCCTATTATTATTGGTAAATCGTAAAGTCTGTTTTTGCCTATCCCAAGAATCTCATACCTTTTGGCAATATTCATGAAACTGTGACAGGCTAACTTGTTAGCTTGTGGCAAAGTCTCAGCTTCTCCACAACTCTTGATATTCAAGATTCTATACTTAGTGACCTAAACTTTTATTCCTGAAGAGCCATTTATTCCTGAAGGGCCATTTATTCCTGAAGCGATGTGTGGTCTTGCATTTTCAGGTTGCTGTAGCTAGTCTCAAATTAACTTTTATCACAAAATGTGGAACTATTAAAAGACAACCCAGCAAAACTTTTGGATTCTCAACATACTCCTCTCTGTCTCCATTAAGAAGCAGCACTCTCGGTCCCCTTGATAGACAAAATCTGTCACATTAACAACTTTATTAACCCCTTTATTTGTTTCTTGGTCCAATGGCATAAGGAGCCCAAAGTGGTCAAGTGATAGTCTCAACCTCCAGTTTGATGGAGTTGCTATTGAGTCCCCTGGTAGAAACATATTTCCCTTGATAATTAAGACCATAAACTAGCAGAGCTCAGGGCAGAAAGCAAAATTTTACAAGTAATCACTAAGGATTGGAGGGGCCACTTCTATTTCTATTCTTTGGTTCCAGAACCTGGTTCCATAAGGTGCCATGACCTATGCAGCATTGTAATTAAGCCTTCAATAGATCATTTCATCATCCCAGTCATCAGTATGTAATTTCATCATTCTGTCAGGCCAGCTGTTTCTGGGAATTGAGCATATGGAACCACAGGTGAATTCCATGGACATAAGCCTATACATCATTTCTTTTGTTGTTCTTTCGTCAGAGGAAATCTTGTGTACAAAAGCAAGGTGGTGAATAAAACATTAGATGATGGTGATGACGAGAGCATCATGCACAAGAAAGACAAATCTGTATCCAAAGTCTATGTCTATCTCAGATAAGACTAGGTAACTAGTAGGTGCCACTGGGGAACAGTGTCATATTGGAAGCCCAGCATTGTTCTTTGCTGTTAGGAAGCTGGTTAGTCATCAGTGGGAGCAGCAAGATCAGGCTTGATAAGGGAAAGTCTACACATTCAGTCTTTGCATAGCTTACATCCTTGACATAATGGTCAGTCTTAACATACAATTCTTGAGTAAGCACTGGGGTGACTAGAGAGAGAAGCTGACTTAGGCCCATAAACTGGATCTTCTGGTCTAGATGATTACTGACAGTCTTTTATGCAGTAGATACCTATAACCATGAGATACAAAAATAAAGCATTCTGTGGCTATTCTGAGTGGTTCACCTTCACATATCTCTTCTTTAGACCTACTGATCAACAATCTTTCACTTTTATTCCTTCCAAGTCCCTGATCACCTGACCAAAATTTCAGCTACTACCTATCAATGATGTAATATAGATATATATATTATCTCAGACCATCTCTTCTAGGCAAAGTGAAAATCCAGATTTATGTTTGCACTTACCTCCTAGGAGGATTTTTCTTTACCCACTATCCTTCAGGGCTATCTCTGTGGGGATAGAATAATGTATCACTGTTGGTACCTTATTTGCTCCTTATGATGTCATAGGGTTGAAGAAAAAGCAATGCCAGGAAAGGAGGTGTCACATGGGTTTGAGCCACCTGCTCAAGCAACTTAGCTTGTATCTTGGGATCTGCCAAAGCTCAACATTATGGAGGACACAATGCAATTGTTTAGGGCCGAATTTATAGCTTGATAGATTATGTCATACTCAGTTAATGATTAAACAGTTCCAGTTGCTTCAAAACTCTGGGCTTTCTCCTAAGTTTTCCAGCTGTCCCAATCTGCATTTCTATCTACCATTAATTAATTCAAGTACCAGTAGATCTGTTGGGTCATAAGGCTAAGTATATTACCATTATATTGCCTGAACTGGTTGCAGAACTTTATTTTGTTCTGGGCACTAATGGAAGTTGAAAATCTTACCAGTTATTCAGTAAATGGATTAGAGTAGCACACTCCAATGTACCTCAATGTAGTGTATGTTGATATAGAATCCAAAGATTCTGTCAGTCACATCACAATCAAGATGGAAATGTGAGAGCTTAATTCTGAAAACTTTTTACCTCTAATTTGCCAACAATACTGCATGCTCTCTACAGAGAAATCCAGATAAATCTTTAGCTGCAGGAAGCACTACTTCTTTACCTCCTTTGAGACTACCAAAAGAGCTTGAAATCCCACATGTTCAGTCTTTTGAGAAATGATAGAATTTGCTAGTTTCAAACAGAATACGCATAGAATACAGTGGTATTGTTTACTTCCTGGATCTCATTTTGAGGCACTCTAAGATAAGAGGAAGTTTTATTAAAGCACCTTACAGTGAAAACAATTGTTGCCTGACATTAAATTAGAAATGACAGTAATATTAATAGAAGCCTTAATACAGAAACCATTTTGAGATCATCGTGTCTTGATGATAAATACTGAAGTTCTTATACGCATGCAATCTTTATCAGAAATTCCAGCAAATATTTCAATGCTTGAAATCTATTGTTCTGGATCTAATATGATTTTGGGATAACCAGTTTAAGATGACAACATTAACGGCCCAATTAAATCACACCATGGCACTACACTTTTCTCCTATTCTGGAAACTCATTGGAATTTTCCAAGGTAATGTCCTTATCTTACGGTTTTGCTCAAGCAAGCTAAAGACTATCAATACTCCATGGTTCTAGGTTGTTAAATAAATCTTAGAATTCATTTCTTAGTACTTGCTTTTGACTCAAAGAGTATAGGTCATCTTGGTTTATCACTAGGTAAAATCTTCAAACACAAATCATTCTGTAATTTGCATGTGTGATGTGAAATGAGGCATTGGTGATGTCTGAGTGGTTTTCAGAAAAATGTCAACAATTAGAGAAAGCTTTCTGTGATGTGACACTGAAATATGACATATTCCTCTGTATATCAGAGAACTGAAGTATTTTATTTCAGGATACCTGCTGGCAGGGGTTATTTTCATCCCAACCTATTACCTTGGTGATTACATAGTAATGAATACTGATCATCTTAGTAAGGAGAGAAAGAATTTCCTAAATTAAATCACTCTGACTGGCTGAGTCATATTTTGGGTGGGACATCAATCACAATTTGACCTTCTCCAACAGTGCTGTTTATAGACTATCACCACCTTTCTAATAAGCATATAAAATAATTCATTTTTAAATTGTCTCATATCAGTGAAGTATGAGCAATGTGTTTCTGCAGAGGGTAAATTTTTAAAGAATTCATGATGGATTATTGAGTTATAGTATCTATCTTTACAAATGAGAAAGATAACTCACAAATGGTTTAGCCACAAAGATAAATGCCGTAATATTTCATTTCGTATAGATTAGTGAACCTAATATTCTATTGCATTCTTCATTCTTCAAAATTTATTTCCATTGAAATATTTTCCATTTATGCACCAAGACATTAAAACAAACAACAGTCACTGTATACATCAGAGGAAAGCAGCCTAATGAAGTAAATTTAAAAGAAAAAGAAAAAGGCTCTGAAGCCATTTCTAATGGTTTTCCTTCCTATGTATGAAACTGTCCTGCTTAAATTAATAATCAAAGAGGTCAGTAATTTTAAAGTGGATGTTCAGGCCCCTGAAAAATTGAAAGCAATGAAATTATATTTTTGAAAATCTATTTTTCCCATGAATTTCCATATCTTTACTTAAAATAGATTATTTTCAAATGGAAAGCTTCTTTACTCAACAACTGTATTAATAAAAACACAAGAAGGAAGAAATCCCTGACCAGGTTCCTCAAACAACATTGTACAATACAGTTAAAGGTTTTGACCATAGGCAATCATTATTTGCAATATGTTTCCAAATAGTTACTACTAAATAAACATGAACTCAAAAGAAGTGGTTTTCCAAGCAGTGCACCTCGGTTCAAATTTCAATAAAGATCTTACCACTCGGGAGAGAGATCCAAGATGGCTGATTAGCATCAGGTCAGGATTGTAGCTCCCAGTGAAAGCACAGAGAGCAAGTGGACGCCGCACTTGCAGATGAATTTTTTTTGCCCACAGATCAGGAGATTCCCAGCAGAGGAGCCACACGGGTCGCCAGCGTGACTTTTTTGGTTGGTGCAGCTGTTTTGCCAGCGCCCCGGCGCGGCACTTCTAGGTGCGGAGTATACGGGACGGGGTGCCCTTTGAGTTGGGCTCGGCTGGTCCCATCCCCACAAAGAGAACAGCAATTGAAAACACTGAGGACTGAGAGTTTCACAGCAAGCACAGCTGAACTGGGAAGGTCCCGCTATGTGC
>CAUYLG010064438.1:0-11439 GCA_963573385.1 Cacajao melanocephalus | reverse complement strand
GGGGGTGTCCCAGGCCGGGGGGGGGGGGGGGGGGGGGGGGGGGGGGGGGGGGGGGGGGGGGGGGGGGGGGGGCCGGGGCAGGGGAGGAGAGAAACATTAACAGGAAGCAAATACTCTATAAAGCTACGTTTCAACCTTTATGTAGACATTTTACCAACTAGATGTGTGAAAAGAGAGCCTCAACTGGACTTTTCTGCTTTGTTTCAGCTGAACAGACACATTACTTGATAAGCTCTAAAATTAATGAGACTTCAGAAAAAATGCTGTGAATATGCATTAGGTCAGACACCGTAGACTGCTTTGCTCAACACTACAATCTGTTTTCCTTGCTTTTGTCTAATATAGAGACTATAAAAGCTAAATACTGTATAGTATCCTTCAGTATCTGTGGGGGACATGTTCCAGGACCTCCCAAAGAGAATAAAATCTGAAGATGCTCAAGTCGCTGACATAAAGTGGTGTATGTAATATTTGCACACAACCTATGTACACGGTCCCACATACTTTAAATCATCTCTAGAGTCCTTATATTACCTAGTACAATGTTAATGCTATGTAAATAGTTGCTATAATGTGTTGTTTAGGGGGAAATGACAAGAAAAAATGTCTGTATATGCTCGGTACAAACAATTTTTCCCCAAATATTTCTGATCCACGGTTGATTAGAAATGAAGCCATGGATATGAAGAGCTGACTATAGTAGGTTTCAAACTCTTCCTTACTACTAGGACAGTCCGTGTGACACAGTTTTAACCAATGAAATACAGGCAGACATCTACTAGCGTTATAAACCACGCTCCTTTTCTCTTTCCACCTCTTCTTCCTGTCTTTGTGACTAGAGCTGTAACAGACATCTTTCAATGAAGCAAAGGCCAAGAGAAAAAGATGTCCAAAGTTGTAGCAACTGCATATTTCTAAGCTGACTATAATGAGGAAAAGATAAGGACCCATTTGCTTAAAGTCATTGTTAGTTTAGAATTTATTATTTGCAAACACAATGTTAAGCATGAGTGAACTAAGTGAAGCAAACAGGCCATCATGTTCAAATCTATGCTGTAACACTTTTTCACCCAGGGAGAAGTAAGGTGGGTAGTGGGGAAAATAATGTAATTGTAAGATAGGGCTTCTCAAAGTTTTCCACCCAATATCTTTTAACAGCAAAAAAAAACAAAACATTAGGAATATGAAGCAACATAGCAAGGAGTCACGGCTACGTGAACAATATTTCTTGAAAATCTCATCTTTTACACAAATTCTACGTATACAATTATACTTATATAAATTATTCATACAAATTATACTTTAACCTGCTCAAACGCTATACTGCAAGTTTCAATATGAAAATAAACTTATAAAGTCATTTTCTTATTAAAAATAGGTTTGAGAAAAAATGATGTTAGGATGACTGTAGAGTACCCACTGACATACCAGATTTGTCCCTGAAGCTACTTGTATCCCAGGTGAAGAATCACAGCTAAGTGGGAACAGTACCTTTTCTAATAAAATGGAATCACCAAGGTTTTAACACCTTACACTATCTTGCTGTGGAGAGAAGACACCCAAAACAATACTCCTGACTTTATACTAGGTGTTTTGCCTTCCCTCTGGGATTCTCTCACTTCAATTACTGCTGTCATCAAACATACTTTAATGCTTTATTGCAAAAAGCATTCTCATGGCTTCTCTTAGGGTAGATAGTAAAGGCAAGAACTTTCAAGAGCTTGATATTACAAACGAACAACTTTAGCTTCACAAAATACAAGTTTCTGATCTTCATACAGCTCATCTCCTCCTCGGGATCTTAGACTCCGGTCTTACTGTGCCTCCTATTCTGAAATAGCTAATTTTACACTAAAGAGTTGGCATACCTTTAGAGGCACTATGAGTTTGCTAATTTCTGTTCACATCCACCCCCAAAGAACTGCCTCCTAAACAGCTTCATAGTCTCTAGATTAAGAATCTGAATGTAGGCCAGGTGTGGTGGCTCATGCCTGTAATCCCAGCACTTTGGGAGACGGAGGTGGGCAGATCACTTGAGGTCAGGAGTTCGAAACCAGCTTGGCCAACATGGTGAAACCCCATCTCTATTAAAAAAAAAAAAAAGAAGAAGAAGAAGAAGAATCTAAATGTCCTCTGCATTCTCCTTACATTCTCCAAGGTCCTTTCTCTGAGTTCTAATATGAGACATGAAAGATAATCAGGCTTCTTTCCATATGGACTGATACCAGAAATTAACTCATCTTTTGATGATACTGCTCTAATTACATACATGCATGCACACTCTCACTTTGACACATATGGAGACTTCCAAGACTCTATAGTAAACAGATTGGTTCTTCATGATAATCTATTACTGTAGCCTTCTTGGATAAATGTCTCATAAAGAAAAGAATGGTTAAGAGGTAAACTCTAGTCATATAGAAACCTGACTTTTTAAAAAGACATTTAATTTCCAACAAACAAGGTGGTGCTTTTATTCCTTTTCAAAAGCTCATGCCATAAATGAAAATATTAAGCTTAGTTTTAAATGCGATTTGGAATTTACATAGTAAGATTACTTGCTGTTTGCCTACAAATTAAGGAAGTAAACAGCTATTAATTAGAATTAGAAGTACCAGTGGTATTAGAAGATAAAATTTTTGCACATGCAATATTGGTATTAGCTGATACACTGGAAAGAAAGATGTGTTTACCCTTATTGTCTCAAGCTATTTCTGAAATCTTTTAACTAAAAGCTATGGGATAATTCTGGTACAATTTCCCCTCAATAGGTATTCTTCTTTAATCACATATTAAAATTTTTAATTAATTTGTCAGTTTCACTGCAAAGCTTTAAATAATTAATTTTGCATCTATCAAAATACACTAATAAAGAATGTGACAAGGATGTTGTAATCTTAGAAACTATATTTCTACATAGTCTCTTGTCAATACTACCTGCCATAAAATTCAAACATTTTGGAAAACAATTTTTTTAAATTCTATCCACAAATGGTTAAGCCTCAAAATAATTCACTTCTTATTTCCCAAATTAAAGTATCTGATTTCTTAAATTGTAAATATATAACTTAGATGCCCTTTAACTATCCTTAATTACCAAGTATGACCACAGCAGACATTTTCAATAGAATATTTTCTTCATCTTCCCACCAGAGGGCAACCAAGAACCTCAAGCGGTGTTCTGCAATGAATTTAACAGCATCCAAAGTGTAAGAAGTAGAGGATAGGAGAGGCGTTTAAAGTTCACTTAGACTATCAGACTAGTCATGAGCAATGGCATGTTACTTCTTAAAACTGACTCTATAATAAGGGTAGTACTTTAAAACATTTTATATACATAATTAGATGTTTAATTTACCTACATTTTTTACAGTGATTAACTTCATAAAAATATTCCTTAAAAATTTTTAAATCCTTTTCCTAAAACACCTTGTTGTACATACCACATGAAAAAACAGGCTTAACACTCAGGGAAAAAAGAAAATGTAGCCTTATCTATTTAAACAATGCATATGAATTTTATACTGGCTCATAGTTGAACAACCAATATGAATTGTGAATTTGTTAAAAATCTGTTTCTATTAGCATACTTTTTCTTGTGTAATCATTTCCATTTTCTATTTCAGAAAATTTCTGAAATCTCACTAGGAAAATAAGAATTCTCTGACACAATAAAGAATTTAAAGTGAAGGCAGAAATGCTTGAGTGACCAGAAAAGCAATATGTTCTTTAATAAAGGGGTAAAAAACTTTCAGCCTAATTGAATCAGCTAGCAATTTGAGACCTCTTCACATCATCAATTGAGAAATTTCAGTCTTATAAAAATTAAAAAGAAAAAAAGTTTCATTTGAAACAATACTTGAAAATAATTATTCCATCAAATACTACAGTAGAGGGCTCTCTTTCTACAAATAGCTTTAAAACATATGTTGTTTTTGATTACAGAAATCAGGTAAAAATGCATCTGTTCTTTCTTCCATTTAGCATTTTATATAAAAAAACATAAATTTATCTTTAAGGCAAACTTTAAATTTATATATATAGAACACCTTACTCAATTAACCACTGTTTCATTTATAGGAAATGAATAGTAAAGTCATGGTTCTTTCGGTGTTTATTTTGTGTAAAAGCTTTTTTTCTTCTACACAATCTATATACCAACACAATTTAGTATCAAAATCACAAAGTCTATGGCATTAGTTTAAATATTAAACCTGCCACAAGCAATTTCTTCCATCAAAGTGATATCAGAAAGCATCTTTAATCCTGCATATCAATGGTGTTTCCCGTACACTTCATTCTCCACAGTAGCAAAACATAAAAAGCAAGTCAATTATTAATCTTCATTAATGGAGAATGACAACATTTCATGTGCAGCTTTCATAAAAATCAGATCCTTTTCTGCTATACCTTAACTGTGTGCACAGACCCATTTGTGTGTCTTACTCATGTCAGACACACAAAGGACAGGAAATCTATTACATGAATTAAAGTCAATCAAATCATCTAATCTAAATTATATTTCTTTGCTGAAATACTATTGGATTTAAAAACCAAGCTTTTTAAGGAAGTATTATTCAAACCCACCTTACATCCAAACATTAAGGATATTGTGCTGTTGGTGCATGCTACTTTACAGTGGCATAACATCGGAGAAAAGCAATCCAAGTTTTTGATGCTAGGAGACATTTTTTCAGACCCTGAGCACTTAAATCGATCCAAGACTGAAATTCCAGGAAAATGCCTTGGTGAATGTTGTTTGCTGACTGTCTTGAACATTACTCTAGATCCAAAGCACTCATTTTTTTTTTTTTAAAAAAAGAAAAACTGTATTAAAATGTTGCATTCTTCAGCTGTTTCCACCCTCACAGCAGAGATCAGGTCGGCATACTATGATTGGAATTAAGATGCTGTTTCTTTTTCCTGCATAATAAAACTGCTTCAATAAAATTATAGCCAAATTCCCAGAATGAAAGTGCTCATTTAGCACCACTTTGTCAGGGCCTTGCTAACAGCCTTAAAATTTAATCTAGCATTGGATTCACCACAGAAGCTCCACTTGCTGCAGTATAAGCTCTGCTATCTCCTCCATGAGAATAAGATACAACTAGAGCAGAGCCACTCTGCTCAAACATATGCTGGCTGCTTTGGGGGAGGGGCAAGATGTTGCAGCAAGGGATTCATTACACGGTTCACTAAGAGATAAGCCCAGAGCTTGTTGTATGTGACGCTTTCTTACTACACCACTGAACATTCTAGTCTGATTTAAAATATGTAATTAAGAGGAAAAAGAGTACCTCAATTGCTTATCATCTCTCTATAAACAATTCAAGCAACAACAACAAAAATCAATCACCTGGCAAAGTTAAGTAGAATAATTATAAAATTAAACTTGGACAGTAAAAAAGTTCAATATTTTCTAATACATCAAAATAACTTAAAATCTGAGAAAATGTTACTGATTTTGATGTATATCTACACTATGTGGAAAGTTAAGTAATTTAATTCACTGATATGTCACTGATTCATCTACTGTTTCAAAGATTATTTTCTGTGCTTTGGCTTTTTAATTAACCCATTGGCAGAAAAGTTAGTTATAATTACAGCCAAAGCAACAAATAAAACACTATAAAAATGTCATTCTTACAGTATTTTATATTTAAAATCTTGCACACAAATGTTACATCTTATGCAGTAGCTTCAATACAATTTAAATGGATAATATTTATTGAAACTCAAAAGCTGAATTAACAAATGCCATCAAAAAATTTGGTAACACTCAAAGGAGTATTTACTGCTTCATCTATGTAATTATCTTTTCTTTCTTCCACTATTATTTGGGTTGTTCTAAGTACTATATTTATATTGTGGTTAAGAAATATAATTGCTAATGAAGACTGTCAAATTTTACAAAACTGCCTGTAATCCCAGCACTTTGGGAGGCCGAGGTGGGTAGATCGTCTGAGGTCAGGAGTTCGAGACCAGCCTGGCCAACATAGTGAAACCCTGTCTCTACTAAAAACACACAAAAATTAGCCGGTTGTGGTGGTGGCACACCTATAGTTCCAGTTACTTGGGAGACTGAAGCAGGAGAATAGCTTGAATCCGGGAGACAAAGTTTGCAGTAAGTCAAGATTGCACCACTGCACTGCCTGGGCGACAGAGTGAGACTCCATCTCCAAACAAACAAATGAAATATTTTACAAAACTAAAATTATCAATTCATATACTTGTACTCAATGATCTTGTATCTCTATATGCTTAGTAAGTAAAGCTGTTTGTGGAGAGGTATACTATATTTTGCTATACACCAGAGACACTGTGTCAAAAGACAAAAATTCTCTTGTTACCAACCATTACTCTAATTCCAAACCTGCTTAAGAACACTTATAATTCCAATTTCCTATACAATTCTCTATTCTGTTCCATTCCTACCTATGTCATTTTATAAGGGGAGAAAGAGAGAAAACTAGGTTACATTTCTAAAACAATATAGGAAATAGCTGGTTCTCCAATCTAACTGCAAATCACATAACTCTTGTAAAACTTAAATCAAAAGTCAAATGTCAACTGTAACTAGGGTAAGAAAAAGTAAACTATGCTCCTTAGAAGACTTTATATTTAAAAATACATTTACTAAGTTAGAACTATAGTTGTTACGCTGTGGTTCTCAGCCTTTTTCACTGCAGTGCCTCGAGGTGTCACCAATGTTCTTTCATTTTAAAACTTTCATTTTAAAATTTAGAAATTTTAATTTTAAAAGCCTGGAAGCACAAATGTATAACAAGTTTTAATACTGGTATTTACCTATGACAATTTATTTACCAATATTACCAAGTAAACTCATTTTGGTAAATACAAAATACAATTTCTAAATTGTTGTGCACATGGGGGATTTGTCTCATTGATCATGTAGACTGTATGTACTGAGTCTTAATAAAATTCAGTTCTGTTCAGACATGTCTGCTCACCTAAAACTATATAAGCAAGCACGTTATTTAGCACGTCTAATAGAATATAATGTTAGGCAAAGTTCAAGCATGTCTACTTAGCCTGTGCTCTTAATACAGTCTGCCTTATTGAGTTGGTTACACAATAAACATGTAATATATTCAACTACAATAATATGGTGCTATAATCATTTTAATGATTATTAGGAATTAATCAGTGTTTCTTGTCTGATTTTTTTTTTTTGTAAACTGAATGAATGAGTTCAATGTATGTATTCCGGGTCAAAATTTACCATACCTAAAACTGCAGAAGAGGGTATTAAAAAACATGAATTTGATTTTGGGACTTACCAGAAAAAATGACTGATTTTGACTATTTTGAAACTCTGAGTAGATCTGATAGATTTGCACTCAAGTGTCTTAGGTTGTTTTATTTGCTTTCTAATGATGTTATCTAACAAATTAATAAGCCAGGTAAATTCAGCCAAATAATGCGTGTCAAACTACCTAAGAAACAATGTATTAGTAATAATAAATAAAACAGTAGCTGTTGTCATTTAACAATTATCTACTACTAGTCAGGCAGTGTGCAAAGTGCTTTCACATGTCAGAAAAATTATCAAAAGCTTGGAAAAAGAGGCAAAAAAAAATTGGTAGTACATCCAATGTTGTAACAGAGACAAAGGTTGTTCAAGATTATCCAGGGCAATGGTTTTCATCATGGAACAATTTTGTGCCCTCAGGAACACTTGGCAATGTCTGTTGCCCAATCAGGGAGAAGAGAAGAGTCTACGGGCACCTAGTGAGTAGAAGCCAGGGATGCTATTCAACATTTTATAACACGCTGGACAGCTTTCCACAACAAAAAATGATCTAGCCCAAAAATCAAGACTGCCCAAGTTGAGAAATTCTAATTTAGGGGAACGTACATTTCTATTTACTAAAAGTTCCGTCCCAGCGCTTTAGGAGGTCAAAGTGGGAGGATTGCTTGAGGCCAGAAGTTTGAGACCAGCCTAGTCAACACAGCAAGAATCCATTTCTAAAATAAAATAAAAATAAATACGAGGCTGAGGTGGAAAGATCATTTGGGTCCAGGAGTTAAAGGTTGTAGTAAGCTATGATTGAGCCACTGCACTCTAGACTGGGTGACAGAGTGAGATCCTGTCTCTTAAAAAAACAAAAGTCCTCGACAGTGAGGTTTTATATGTTAACTTGTAGCTTTTTATCCAATAGAGAAGCAAGTAATTTTTGCCCTGATAACCACAAAGATTAAATTCCTGGCCTTGTTGGATATTAATCAGTTTCTTATCTAACTCAGCAGTCTTCTATTAACATTGCCTATAAATACTTAGATCCACAAATGCACTCTGGACAAATTTAATATCTTAGTATTTTGTTAATAAGTAAGTGGAATACAATCTGTGACACATGTTCATTCAATATTTGCCTAAGTATAAGAACTTTGCTTTTTTGACAATCATACTTTAACACACATAATCACCTTACTTAATCCAAATATGATTACTTGGATACACTTTAACACATGTAATTACCTTACTTAATCTAAATATGATTTACCTCTTATGAGGTAAAAGCTATTATAACGTCCATTTGATAAATGAGAAACTCAAGGCTTGGAGGAGTCACATAATTTATCCGTGGTGTAACAGCTAGCAGAAATGAGAATCATGTCTGACTATAAAGCTCATTTTCAACAATTAATAAATGCAAGCCAAGGTGACATATTTAGGTGAGTCCAAAGTCTTTACTATCCTTTCTACCTGCTGGAATGACAATTTAAGGCAATAATTAGGCAAGCTTTAAAACAGTTATCAATTACTAATCCGTTTAAATTGGGTTTTTCTCAATACTGTATAACAAAATTAGAGGGAAAAAATGCCGAGATTAGTAATATCAAAATGTTTGCATTACTCAAAACTGCCTGTTTAGATTTATATAATAAACAAATGTTATAAATAAGAATTTATAAGTAAATATATGGTAATAAATCTACCTATATTACATATTACATTTCCATGTTTAAGATTTCACTGTCAATTGAAATCTTAAAAGGGGGTTAAAATACAAAAGCAACAGCCAACAAAACTCCTTCACCTGTCACATTAACCCTTGATCAAATAATTCAATATAGTAAAAACATCAAACTATTTAGTCATGACTTTTTTATTATGTTAATTCATTATCGAACAAATGCTGAGTTATTAAGTTATTATCACAAAACAAGGGTAAGCTAACAAATTTTTTTAAGTCCATATGAAGCTAAACTTGTAGACCAGCGGTCGTTAAATGAGCAGTGTTATGCTTTTATTTTTAATTTCTAGATAATTTTGACATGTCACTGTCCCCCATCTCACTGACTTTCAAAACATCATGGTAAATCAATAAATATTTGAGTTTTATACCAAAGACAGTATTAGCCTCTTTATATAAACAATTGTAATTCCTACAGAGCAGAGGACTTAGGTAAGATCACAAAGTGATGCTCCATCTAAAGATCAGAGGTATACATCTTAAAGAATATCTGAATTTAATTTTCACCCTGTTAAAAAACAAAAATTAAATGATAATATCTGCTTTAAAAAATGGCACTGTTTTCCATGACTCTTCCAATTGCTTTACATATAGTAAGATATCTAATCATCTTAATGCCAAGTAAGCTATAGCATATAACTAGTTGATGTAACACCTAAGTTTCCATGGTGACAGTTTGAACATGAAGAATTATTTACTGAAAATTTCAACATTAGAAACTATCTCCAACAGAAATGTCTAATAGTTCTTACAGTGAAGAAAATGCAGGTAGATCACACTGCTGTAAGAGAACCATATGGGATTTAAATGATTAATGAAGTCAGAAAAACACTGTTTTTCTTAAATTACATGAAGAATTAATGCTGTGGTTTTGCTTTATTTGTTGTCTTTTTGAAATGGCAGGTATTAAGCAGTCTCATTAGTTACCTACGAATTTGCCATCAATTTTTCTGGCAAAGAACAGCCCACAATAATGTGGACATTTCTGCTACAAGTAGGCTTACAAAATTGATTTAGCAAAAATACCATAAAACTGATTAAATACATTTTGCTGTGAGTAAGAATATAAGAATACTAACATACAGCCAGGTATGGTCTTACACCTGTAATCCCAGCACTCTGGGACACTGAGGTAGGAAGACAGCTGAGCACAGGAGTTCAGGCTACAGTGAGCTATGATCACACCACTGTACGTGCATGGATGGATGGATGGCAGAGACCGTGTCTCTTTAAAAAAAAAAAAAGGGGGGGGGGGAGTGCGCAAGAAGAGCCATGCTAATGATACTGCTCATGGTAACAAAAAGAAAACTATTATTTTGGGAAAGGCTAGAACTGGGCTCAGTATTACCTAGGTTTATAGCTCTATGCTTAAATATTTAAAACCATTTAAAAAAATAAATTCATGGAGGAAACAAAACTTTGTTACTATTTGTCTAAAATTCTGACCTCTAACCTACTAGATCCAAATCTTTAGCATTCATCAGAAGCAAATGAACTTGTTAGAAATGCATACTGCAGGCACTTCATGAATATCTGTTTGATAAATATCAAATTATCTGCCATGGTAGTCATTTAAGGCTACATGATATGCAATGCACAGCTGATCCTACAATTGCTGTCTATCTGCGGGGGGAGCTATGAAAAGTTTCTTTGGGCCAAATGAATCATCAATTTGAGAACTACTAAGTATCTCCACAGATGTAGAAAAAGTACATGACAAAATCCAACAACTATTCACGATAAAGGCATCCACAAAAAACCTAAATCTAACATTATAATTAATGATAAAAGACAATGCTTTCTCCTCAAGACCAGAAACAAAGAAAGGATTTATACTCTCATTATTCCTATTCAAAACTATACTGGACGTTCTAACCAGTGTAATCAGGCAAGAAAAATAAAAAGCATATGGATTAGAAAGGAAGAAGTAAAAACTATGCAGAAAACCCTAAGGAATCAACAGAAAACTTAAAACTGCAGGACAGAAGAGTAAAATACAAAAATTAGGATTATATAAAATGAACAATCTGAAAACAAAATTAAGAAAATAATTCCATGCACGATAACACTAAAAAGCATAAAATATTTAGTAATAAATATAATAAAAGTGCAATATTCATACACTGAAAGTTATAAAACATTACTAGTAGAAACTGAAGATGATTTAAATAAACAGACGTTCCATATTTATGGATTAAAAGAACTACCAAGTAGAAGTTGCAACTATAATTTTTCAACTACTTCTATTGAAAGGTTTTTTTAAAAACAAATTCTTTTCTTCTTTCTTTCTTTCTTTTTTTTTTTTTTTTGAAAGAAAGGAAAAGAGAGGAAAGAAAGGGAGAGTGAAAGAAAGAAAAAAAAAGAATGTACGAGAGAAAGAAAGAGGAAGAAAAAGAGGGAGAGAGAACAGGATTCTTGTTCTACTGCCCAGGCTAGA
>CAUYLG010064437.1:0-107192 GCA_963573385.1 Cacajao melanocephalus | reverse complement strand
CCCTTCCCTTCCTCTCTCTGTCTCCTTCTCCCTCCCTCCCTCCCTCCCTCCTCTCCCTCCCAGCGTGGAGCCTAGAAGCCCCTCAGCCGAATCCCTGCATGGAGACAGCGGCTGCTTTGTCTATCCAGCTGACTGCATGTCCAGTACTGTGCCAAGCCCGTGTATCTTTCTACAAACCCTCACCCAACCCTATTGTTTTAGAGACGAGGAAACAGCTCAGGGAGCTGAAGTTACAACCCCAGGATCACTGTGAATGGGGAGCCGGCTCCAGCCCATCTGAAGCTCACCTGTGGGCCCTGGAGCTCACGTGCAAGCCTGCAAGCTCGCGTTTCCCTGCTCTTTCTGCCCGCATGACCTTCCCCCTGCCCATGAACTCCTAACTATCCTTCAGAACCCTGCTCGAATGGCTCTTTGGTTTTTGAAGCACCCAAGCAAGGGACATTTCCTTTCTCCCTCCTACACATATTTGAGCACCTTCCCGTTCCAGGCATCGAGCTAGGCCCTGGGGAAACACTGATGAATACGCTGACTCAGTGCCACCCGCTGACAAGAAAACACAATCCAATACATCGTTATTAGTTGTAAAACAGTCATGAAGGACATGAACTGTGTGTTTTAATACAGAATGACGGGGTGGGGCTCCTGTGTACTGGGTGGTCAGACTTGAGAACTGCCAGGCAGAGGGAACTGGCAAGTACAAAGGCCTGGAGGTAGGGAGAGTTTGATGTGTGCCGAGAAACAGCAAGATGGCCAGTGAGGCTGGAGCAGAAAGAGAGCGGTAGAAGGCGATGATGAAGCATGCAAGCCTTCCTCAGCGTAGTTCCCTAAGGCACTGAAGTTTTAAGGTCTCTGCCTCCTTCCTGGGGCAGAGGGGTCAGATAAATCCTATTGGTGTCACCAGGGACATCCTGACACCCAGAAGGTGTGCAGCTGAGATGGCTTGAAGCAGGGTCGGCCGGCGGGTGATAGACAGCTCCGCCCCCTCCCTCCTTTCTTCCGTTTGGGAAGGAGGCTGGGCCCTTCCCACTTGGCTGGCTCTCCGTGGGACATCCTAAGGGGCCCCATAAGTCAGCTTGGTGGGGGATGGGCATGAGGGGTGCTGCTGCAGGACCTGGGAGGGGCCAGGATGGTGCTCTTGTGGGATTCAGGCACCATCTGCAGCTCGTTTTCCTGTGTCATTTGCATTTTCTCTGAAATTATTTTTTTTAAAGATCCAGCCAAATCCACTGTCACGCAGGCTGCAGATTTAAAAGAGTGTGTGGGGGGGGGCGGGGGAGGGGGCGGGGTTGGGGGAGAGCAATAGGCACTGGGTGTGGCTCTTCCTGGCTTCTAGCTTCCCTGAGCTCACTCTCCAACCCCTCCCAGCCAGAGGCCACAGGGTGGTGGGGTGAGGGTGGGGGGCTGGGCCCTTGTGGCGGAGTGGATAAGAGTTGTGAGTCATGCACAACTAAGGCTGCAGGACGTCCCCTGTGCCTGGCTCCATACTCAGAAGTGCCATTCAGACTTCCCAAGATCCCTGTGCGGGAGGAGAGCCCATCACCTGCCCTGCTAGGGACACTGAGGCTCACAGCCCGCACACAGCAAGCAGAGGGCTGGGACTTCCAGCCACTTGCAGGGTGACTCTCATTCTCACGTTGGGTGGACAGATCTGTCAGATGGAATACAGGTCTGCCAGAGTCACAGGCTATTGTCTCTCTGCTTAGGACAGGAAGGGTTCCCAGAGGTCCTTCGGCACAACCAACCATTGTATAGCCGAGGAAACTAAGTCCTTCAAATCGACAGGAAGGGGTGGGGTCAGGGTTTGAACTTAAGAATGCATGCTTCAGAGAAAGATACGTTACATAACTTCAGCCATAAAACAGGCACGTCCCCTACAAATGTGGGGCTGGCTCTGCTCAGAGAGGATCGTGGGGAGGTAGACTTCTGTGGGGAGCCCCTCCCTGGTACATCACGTGTGCCAGTGTGTCCTGAAGGGCCGGGTGCATTCCCCTCAGTGGGACATGAGATAAATCATTTTGAATTTCCCATTGAGACAGCTATTTCCTCCCAATTTCTCTCATGGCATCAGGGAAAGACTCCAGTTGGTGCGAAAACCTCTTTAACACCTGTCTCCAACTCCTACTGGTCTCCCTTTTTGACAAAGAAGGCCAGAGGCTTCTACGGGCAATGTTGTCCAGTTAGGATGGAGTGGAGTTTTGTTGAGGAGCCATTTGAGCTGAACCCTGAAAGGTCACTGGGAGCTTGACAGGCAACTGGGAAGAATATTCTGTGTGGCACAGGAACAGCTGGTATTTAGTCCTGGGAACACAGGAAAGCGTGGCATATTTTGTAGAAAGGGGAACCACTCGATGCGATTGTAGGTATGACTGATAAGGCAGAAAGGGGTCCTGGAGGCCACGGGAAAGGGCTTGGGCTTTACTCTATGGATGATGGAAGGGCTTCGAACAGGAGCAAGGGTTTCGGAGGGAGTGACACTAGAGACAGCTAGGCAGTTAGTTACAGGATTCTATCAGTGCTCTAGCCTAAAGATGATGGTGACCTGCAGGAGGGCAGTGGCTTTGAGGATGAAGCCATCAGAGCTGGCCCAACCACTAAGTTTTGCATAATGGTAATGGTGATGATGACGGTAATGACATGGTAAAGATAATGATGATGATGATGGTGGTGATAATGGTGGTGGTGATGATGATGACGATGATAATGATGATGATGGTGGTGGTGATATTGACGGTGGTTGTGATAGTGATAATGGTGGTGATGCTGACAATGATGATGGTGATGGTGCTGGTGATGGTGGTGATGTTGATGGTGGTTGTCACAGTGATAATGGTGGTGGCAATGATGATGGTGGTGGTTATGGTGGTGATGGTGATGGTGGTGGTGATGGTGATGGTGATGCTGATAAAGGTGGTGATGATGATGTTGGTAACAATATAATAATAGTACCAACTAACATTTACTTTTGTATTCTTCATCTCAATGTCATTATGAGACCGCTTTCTTAGGGATTGACACCACTGTAATCCCCATTGTTCACATGAGATCTGAGGAAGATCATGAGGAAGCTGAGACTTGCCTGTGGCCACCTGGCTACAGACTGGCAGAGTGGGGATGGAGTGCCAGGTTGGCCTGACTTCTGAGCACTGAGCTCTGGACTCCACACATCCTGTTTCCAGCTAGCAGCTGGGAGAGGCTGTGCCCCAGTGTTCCCCTGTGTCTAGGGTGCTGAGATGTCAGGTTTCTCTCTTCCTAGGCCTTTGTCCTGCTCTGACCCTGTGGGCTAAGCCTTTGAAGGTGCCGAATGCACTTTCAGCTAGGGGCTTGTCATCCCCTTGGCATCAGTAGCTGTGCTGTGGTCCCAGGCAGGAGGGAGGAAAGCCTTTCCACAGCCCACAGCCCTTTTATGCCAAACCCTGGCCTGAGTGAGATGAGCGTGGAGGAATTTGGTCATATGGATCCAATTTCTCTTGGAATATGCAGCAAATGGTGCTGGACAAAAGCAGGCTGCATTGGCCAGACCTGAAATACGTAGGCGATTGCTTCCGAGATGTTTGACAACTCCAAGAGTCAGCTGAATGGGCCTGCAGTACTGGGCTGTGGCAACTGGTCCAGGAATGAGCAGCTGAATGCCATAGCTCGTTCCGTACATGTGCCAAGGATGCATGGACAGGGACCAAGATGCAGGGAAATTGGGCCAGGCTGGGTGACGTGCATTGCAGGGCTGCACAGGCACAAGGGACCCTTCCAGATAGCACAGCATCACATCGTGTCAAAAGTGAAGTTTAAAAATCTATTTTTACATTTTCCTATTTTGTGACCTGAGTCTCCCGACCTTGCTGAGCCTTAAAGGTTTCCAGCTGTCAAATGGGGCAAGCAGATTTGGAGGATATTGAGCAGAGCCAAAGTGAAGTGAGAGGCAGAACTCAACTCCAGAGGTGGGGCTCAGACACTGGACCAAATTGAGGACTAGCTAAAACAGGGTTGGGACAGAAGCAGCTTTCCACAAGACTCACCCACCAGTGTGCCATGTCAATTTACCATTGCCATGGCAACACCTAGAAGTTATGCCCCTTTCCATGACAACAACCCAACGACTCAGAAGTTACCATCCTTTTCCTAGAAATGTCTGCATAAACTGCTCCCTAATTTGCATGTAATGAGAAGTGGGTATAAATATGACTGCAGGGCTGCCTCTGAGCTGCTACTCTGGGCACACTGCCTATGGGGTAGCCCTGCTTTGCAAGGAGTGGTACCTCTGCTGCTGCTGTACGGTGCTGCTTCCATAAAAGTTGCTGTTCAACACCATCGGCTTGAGTTCTTTGCTAGGCAAAGCCAAGAACCCTCCCAGGCTAAGCCCCAATTTTGGGGCTTACCTGTCCTGCATCAAAAGCAGGCCTTTTGGTTTTATCTACACAGAACACACCCCCACCAATCCCACAAACTTCCTTTCCTTCCAGGCATCTGTTCTTCCTCTTTTCAATATGTGCTTCTGGTGGGGGCTGCCAATCACACTATCCTACTCTCTGACTGCTGTGATTAGGCTAAAGATGGTCATGTGACTCTTACTGGGCCAGTCAAGCCCCTCTCTGGGATTTTTGCTCTTCGCCTGGATGACGGCAGCCCCTTTTCCTCCATGAAGGTGAGTTCTGAGCTATCTGTGGCTGTGCCCCCAACTCTGTGAAGATAAGGAAGAAAGAAAGTGACCAGTAAAAAGAGACGCAGATGAAGTCAAAGGCAATGTCTAGATGAGGTTGGCATGCTGGAAGCCTGTCTCACACCTGTCCTTCTCACAGAATTTTTGGTAACAAGAGCTAAGAACAACTGTTTTGCTTAAACTAACTGGATTTACGTATCTGTCTCATGTGGCTAAAACCATATTGATAAATGCAAGCCTTTCCTGGCTTCCAAGGCACTTGTGTGGTTCATTACCCTTGTTGTTCCTCAGGGCTACCCTTGAAATGTGTATTCCTATTCCTATTTACAGAGGCCGATAATCATAATCCATGTCAATTTCCCAAGCACTCAACGCTGTGCCAGCCACTGAGCTGAACTTCTCATAGAAATTATTATACTGAATCCTACAGTGCCCCTGGAGGTAGTGTTTATTATTGTCTCCATTTTGCAGATAAGGAAAGAGAGGTGCAGAGGGTCAAGGTCACGTGGCTCACTTGGCACACTCCAGGTCACTCAGCTGACAAATGGCAGAGCCAGAATTTAAAGTCAGGTCTGGTGTCCAACCCCCATGTTGCTGGTCTGTGAAAGTGGTATTGATGATGAAGAGCAGAAGTGATCCTCCTGCCGTCATCACTTTATTGATGATTGAGCACCCACAGGGTGGCAATCATTCAAACATGTTGTCTCCTTTAGTTCTCATGATGGCCCTAGGAGGTAGACACTATTTTTATTCCCATTTGGCAGGTGAATAAATGGAGGCTTGGGGAGGTTGGGTGGCTTACCAAAGACCAACTGGCTAGAAAATGGCAGAGCCGCAATGCCTGTGTTATTTCAAAGCTGGCGCACAGAAATTCTACACTGTGGGCTCTGTGGTGTTAAACGGATTGGGAAAGGCCTCAATTTCTCTTTACCCACTCCTTCCCTTACCTATGTCCCTTTATGATGTGGCTTTGCATCTCCTTCCATCAAAAGATGGGGTCTATTCCCTAGATCTTGAACCTGGATGTCTTAATAAGCCCAGGCTGCCATAACAAATATATAATGTGTATATATATACTCACATATATGTGTATATATATACATATATATACTCACATATATGTGTATATATATATACATATATATACTCACATATATACGTATATATATACGTATATACGTATATATATACACACATATATACGTATATATATATATATACACATATATACACACACATATATATACATGTACATATATGAAATTTTGGGGCATGGAGTCAAGCCAAGGAGAATTGAGAAATGGTAGGGGCTTGGGTCAAAAAGCTGGAGAATATAGTTTTAATGTATCAAGCTGGGAAAAGACACCTAGGAAAAGATAGAAATCGAGACAGTGTGTCTGTGTTGATGAGCTCTGAGCAGTGAAGCCGATGGATTCGGCTTTCAGTCCATGGACACTAGGTCTTCGCAGGTGGGTTCCTCTGTGGGTCTCCTGTGACCCACTGTGGACTGGGCTGGATACTTAAACAGCCAGCTTACCTGGCATCTCCTGTGCATTTCCACTGCAGGGAGGCATTGGGATGCAGCAGCAAAGGCTCTGGTATCGGAACCCCCAAGCTTGCATCCTGGCTCCCACTTTATTGCCAGCTGCCAATCTTCCTTTCTCAGCCTCAGTTTCACCACCAATAAAATGTGGATAAAAATAGTGTCTATGTCCCAAAGTGGGGAGAATTCAAGCAGATCCTCTATCAGTGTTGGCTTTCTTATTGTGTGTGTGTGTTGGGCGGGGGAAGCTGGAGTTCTAGCTCTGGGTCAAAGATCTTGTAATTAACCTCCCTGGAATGGGGGTCACCCATGCCAGCTCTTAGGATGATTCACATGTCAGGAGAGGTGCAGATTCCTCCATGGGTTGGGCCCATGGCAGTGTTTTGCATGAGATCCTCGCAGAGGCAAGCCAGAGGCTCCGTAAGGACTCCCCAGGTAACAACTTCCTAATGGGCCATTTGCTTTAGATTGCCAGAGTTTCCCTGATTGAAATCTCTCAGTATTGGTTGAATAAAAGCAAGGCAAACATTCCTAGATTTTTGCTTTTCAAATGTGATGAAAAAAATGTGTGCTCCTTAAGCTGCTGCAGAACAAACAAAACCAGCCCTCAGTTCTGCCCTTTAGATGCTGGATTTCACGTCCTTCGCACAGTCCTAATATATTTCTGTCAGTTAATATTCTAGGCTGGGCATGATGACTAACACCTGTAATCCCGGCATTTTGGGAGGCCAAGGCAGGAGGATCACTTCAAGCCAGGAGTTTGAGACTAGCCTGGGCAACATAATGAGACCTCTACTAAAACAAAATTTTTTTTTTTTTTGGGGATGGACTCTCGCTCTGTCAGCTAGGCCCGGAGTTCAGTGGTTCGATCTCACCCCACTGCAATTTCTGCCTCCCAGGTACAAGCAGTTCTCTGCCTCAGCCTCCTGAATAGCTGGGATTACAGGCACCTGTCACCATGCCTGGGTAATTTTTGTATTTATTTATTTTTTTTTCAGTAGAGACAGGATTTCACTATCTTGGCCAGGCTGGTCTTGAACTCCTGACTTTGTGATCCACCTGCCTCCGTCTCCCAAAGTGCTGGGATTGTGTGAGCCACTGTGCCTGGCCTTAAATTTTTTTTTTTTTAAATTAGCCAGCCATGGTGGCAAGCAGCTGTGGTTCCAGCTACTCAGGAGGCTGAGGTGGGAGGATAGCTTGAGCCTAGGAGTTCGAGACCAACGTGGGAAACATAGGGAGACCCCTGCCTCCACTAAAAAAATAGAAAAAAGATTAGCTGGGTGTGGTGGTACACATCTGTGGTCCCAGCTACTTGGCATCTGAAGATGGCTTGAGCCTGGGAGGTTAAGGCTGCAGTGGGCTGTGATGACATCATGGCACTGGGTGACAGCCTGGGTGGTAGAACAAGCCCCTGTTTCAAAAAATAAATAAATAAGAATAAAAAACCAAACCAAACAAAAACCGCACATAAAACATTCTATCCCCCTTTAAAAAGCCTTTTCTCTGGGAAGGCTTCTTTCTGGCGCCTGTTCTCCCTTTCTCAGCTCTGTGTTTGGGACCAGGAAGAGGTTAGGCAGCTTGGCAGACTGATTTCAAAACGGTCCCATTTCCCACCCCTCCCTGTGTCCACACCCTTTGCCACGTGACCTCGCGGTGCCCTCCTCTTCTGACTTTGGGCTCAGCCACGTGACTTGCTTTGGCCAATGGGATGTTAGCAATAGGACTCAGAAGTCCATTGTGACTGAGCTCGCTTACTCTTGCCTCCAGTCCTTGCCAAGAGAAGGACATGCCTGAGCCAGCGTGCGGGAGGGTGACAGGCATGTGGGACAGAGCCTAGTTACCCAAGTGGTTCCAGCTGAGGCCAGCCTAGACCAGCCGACAGCCAGCCGAGGCCCGGACATGAGAGGAAAGGCAGCCAAGGCTTGCAGAACCACCTGGCCAAGCATCCTAGATGCTCAGCGTGGGTACCACTGAGGACACGTCATTATTTTGCCATGTAGATTTATTGTGACAAAGAGAACAGGCAGGGACAGTGGGAGAGAAAGGGGGAGAAAACATCTTCCTTAAGCCATCTCTGTGTCTCCTTTGCGGGATGCCTCAATGGAGGACCCTGAGACCCCCTCTGGTCCACTCCCCGCATCCACCCTTTCAGCCACGGAGAAGGTGTGACATTGGTTTTCTAGGGCTGTGCTTAAGTGCCTGTAATTAATAGCAAGGATGACTCCAAAGCCCTATCTTAGCCTGCGCACCCCACCTGCCCACCCCACTCAGAGCAGAGTTTGCAGGGGTTGAGTAATTGTATTGTTTATTGCACTAAATGGAACATTAATCAAACTGCTTGAAGGCACTCAGGCTGTCCCCATAGGCTGTGTGCTCTGCCGAGTGTCTGGATGGGAAGTAGGTACTCGCTGGACCTGTCTAGTGGACGTCGGAGATTCCAGCTCCAGCTTTCCAGGTGCCGCCCCTATCCCCCTGCCCGCCCCCCTTGCCTCTCCATTCTTCCTGTTTTGGGCTCCATTTTACAGATGTGGGAGTTGAGGCCCAGAGAGGTCAAATCACTTGCTCAAGATCACCCAGCAAGGAAGGGAGAGGGAGAAGATTTGAAGCCAGGTGCACCTGTGTACAGAGCCAGGCTGGAAGCAATGCCCTGGCAGGGTCTCTTGGGTCACCAGGTAGCCCCATGAGCTGCTGTTCTCAGCTTTGCTGAGTCCTGGGAAGAGAGGGAATGAAGCAAGCAGACATCACTGATGCACAGAGTTGATTTGATTAAAGTAGCAGAAAGACTCCCGAGCATAGGGAGTCAGGAAATCTCTACAAAGTTGTCCTGATCAGGTGCAAGGTGTGGAGGAGGGAGTGGGGTTGACGGGCACACCTCCGAGAAGTGTTGGGTGACTCTCCACCTCATTCCTTTGCGTGCGGAGGGGGTATCTCTCCTCCCTATTCCTTGTGACAAGGTGACTATTTTTAAACCCCTCTTTTTATAGCGTTCATGTCAAAGTCACCACGTAAGGAATACGTCAGGCATCCTGGGAAGTGGCGTTCAGGCAGACAGAGCTGGGTGGGAGCCTGGGGCTGATGTCGGAGCAGACAAGCACGCAGCCCGGGTGGGGATCTGATGAGTCACTCCGCTCTTCCTCTCTGGTTCTCTGTCTCTGGGAGCTGTCTTACTGGGAGTTTCCTAGAGACAGGGACACTAAGTCCAGTCAGAACTGACCATTCACTCAGTCTTCCAACCTGAGTCCCAGGTGCCCTCTCTCTACCTCCCCTGGGCACCAAGAGCTGATGTGCTGCCCTCCCTCTCCCAGCCTTAGGGTGTTGGAGTTCTGGCGGTCCAGCCTCCTTCCCACAAGCCATTGTCCACACCTTGGCCAGACCAAAACCCAAATCCAATCATGGCTCTCCCCTGCTCAAAACCCTTCCATGGTTCCACCCCCATTGCCTTCAAAACAAACTTCTCCACCCTGCGTTCTCTAATCCTGCCTTCCTGCCAGCCCTGCTCATGTCACTCCCTGCCCACTCCCTCCCCTGGCTGCCCTGTATTCCATGGTGTGGCGTGTGGTGGTCCCTCTGTTAGACCACCCTTTCTCCAACTTTCTTTACCTGGCAGAGTGCTGTTTGTTTTAAACATCACCTCCAAGAAGAACTGGGAATTGGGATGAGGTTGGCAGGTATGGAGAAGCCACCTGGGTTGCTGGGATCCACTCAAAGGAGGGGCGGCGATACGGTTTGGCTCTGTGTCCTCACCCAAATCTCATGTTGAATTGTAATCCCCAGCGTTTGGGGAGGGACCTGGTGGGAGGTGATTGGATCCTTGGACAGGATTTTCCCCTTGCTGTTCTCGTGATAGTGAGGGAATTCTCGTGGGATCTGGTTGTTAAAAAGTGTGTAGCACTTTCTCCTTCGCTCCCTCGCTCTCCTGCTCCCCCTGGTAAAGAGGTTCTTGCTTCCCCGTCGTCTTCTGCCATGAGTGTAAGTTTCCTGAGGTCTTCCAGCCATGCTTCCTGTACAGCCTGTGGAACTGTGAGTCAATGAAATCTATTTTCTTCATAAATTACCCAGTTTCAGGTAGTTCTTTATAGCAGTGTGAGAATGGGCTAATACAGGCAGCAATCCAGGAAGCCGTAAAATAAGATAATAGGAGCAGAGTCTAAACCTGGTTAGACCGACCGGATGATGGAGGGGATTTTTCCTTGCTGCCAAGTGGGGACTTGGAGAGCAGCTTACCTTGGGGTTTTCAAACTTTTCTGGAAACTTGAGTTCCTAAGGGGATCCTGGAGGCCATGGCAGGGTCCAAGTCCCCACTCCCTCTGTTTTGACCTCCTTTCACAAATCTCTCCCAGAAGATTTTATTAGGAGGATATGTCTTGCAGCTAAAAAAAAAGAAAGGAAGTTTGAAAAACCCTGTGTTTTGAAGTCAGGCTGCTTATGTTCATGACCCTGCTCAGCCACAAAGCTGTGTGGCTTTGGGTAAATTACTTAACTTCTCTGAATGACTTAAATTCTCATTTTCCTAGTCTGTAAAATGGAACTAATAATTGTAACGACCTTCCAGTCGTTTTGAAGAATGTGGCAGATTGGCAGATTGCATTTTTCAAAGATGATCACAAATACATCTCTCATTCCTTATGCCTTTGTATAATCTCATCATTTCCTCATCAAGTGGTTGAGTGTAAGTCTCGTCTCCTTGAACTTGGGTGGGCATTTGAATTTCCTCAAGCAGCAGAGTACCATGGAGGTGATGCTATGATTTCTGAGGTTAGGTTGTAACAGGCCATGTACTTGTGGCTGGTTCTCCTAAGTTACTCTTTCCCAGAACCTGGCCACCATATTGTGAGGAAGCCCAAGAAGCCCATGGAGAGGAATGGAGAACCCACCTCTGCACCCCCAGTGCATAGCTCCAGCTGAGCTCCCAGGTAACAGCCAGAACCAATTTGCCAGTCATGTGAGCGAGCTGCTTTGGGAGCGAGTCCTCTACCCCACAGTTGAGTTGTCTCAGCTGATGCCGTGTGGAGCTGAGATGAGCTATCCTGCCACACCCTGCATACATCACAGACTGTGATAGTTGTTGTTTTAAGGCACCATGTTTTGGAGTGTTCTGTAATGTAGCAGTAGAGTCCTGGAACAAGGATAGGTAAGATAATGCACACGAAGTGCTTAGCACCAGACCAGGTGCACCAGAAGCACATTTTACACAGGAGAAATTGAGCACAGACGCAGTCATGGTTTGCCCCAAGGTCACACGGCTACTGGACATGTTTTCCAGCTGCTACTTCTGCTGCTCTGCATGGAGGTAGTGAGGATGTGACTGCTGAGTTCTGAGCTGATCCCAGGGCTGGGGGCCTAGCCCCTCTTCCCAAAGACTTGCACCCATTGCTGAGAGCAAGGTTTATCAACCAGGCCTGGGTGCTTCCAGACAAGCTTGCTGCAAGCCACCTCCTCCCTGCCTCTTCCCTCACGGGCCCTCAGTGGCTTCCCTAGGAAGGTGGGGAAAAGTGGTCCCACTGGGCATTGGCAAGTGAAGGGCCCTGGAGGCGGGGAGGGGGCATCTCCTGGCACCAGCCCCTGCTTCCTGTCTGCTTGCAGCTCCTCTTCCCAAGCATGAGTGTCTTTCAGGGAGGATCTGGGTGACTCTTTCCTCTAGGCTTTAATAATACTGTTAATTAAGCAGCCAAGAGAAGAACACGGCTGGCGCCAGCAAGGGGACAATGGTCTGAAAAGGGAACAGAGAGACGCATCAACAGCTTCCCATGCAGGGCTTTCAAAAGAGCAGCTGTGGGGAGCAGGCAGGCGGGGGACAGAAGGGACGTGGCTGGGCAGGGAGGCACTGGGATGAGCTCATGCCAGCTGCCCAGCTGTGCTCCTCTCTGGCACCCCCTGCCTGCCCAGCTGGACGAGGGCTTCTCTGGAGCTTCTGGACAGGTTGGATGAAACAGGCAGCCAGAGGGCACCAGCTGGTCTACACAGACTCCCCATGAGAGCTTATGTTGCCTCCATTTCCTCGTCTACAAAATAGAAGGGCTGAACTAGTTTCCATTTCTTCTTACGTGCCGATCTCAATAAAAGGTGGCTGCTTGGAATCTTGACTTGAGAATTTAGAACCCGAATCAATGCTCCATGGAGAAGCGTGCTGGGATTGATTTTTGATGTCTGCCACGAGTACAGGATTGGCCATTTGGGGCATGAATGCTATCCACGGATTGGATCTCCGGAGGTCCATTCATTCAACCAATAAGTAGTTAAAAACCACCTACTAAGTGTAGGTCTTCTCGCTGTGATCTAGTTTCCTCATTTATGCAATGAGTACCTAGGGAGAAGTACAATCATCCCTCAATAGCCAGGGGGAATTAGTGCCAGGATACCACATGGGTGTGGAAATCCACGCTCAAGTCTTTATATACAAAGGGAGTACTATCTGCATATAACCTACACACATTCTCCATATACTTTAAATCATTTCTAGACTAGTTATAATACTAATACAATGTAAATGCTATGTGAAGAATTGTTACACCGTGTTGTTTAGGGAATGATGACAAGGGAAAAAAGTCATGTTTGGTACAGACGCAACCATCCATTTTATTTTTTGCAAATATTTTCAGTCTGTGGTTTGTTGAGTCCGTGGATCTGGAACCCACATATATGGAGGGCCAAGTGTACTTGCTTTTTCTCTGGGCTGTGATCTTTGGAGACAGAGAATATAGGAAGAAAGCAGAGCCAAGAGAGAAGAGATATCAGGAGTGCTAAGAAGAAGGTGTTGGTATTTGCCGTCACCTTAAATTGAGTTGGCAAACCACAACCCCCAGGCTAATGAAGTTTGATGGGAATACAGCCACACCCATGTGTGTATGTACCATCTGTGGTGCAGAGTTGAGTGCCAGGAGGGACCCAGAACTTATGACCCACAAAACCTAAAGTATTTACTCTCTGGCTCTTTACAGAGAGCCTTTGCCGACCCTACTGTAGACAATTCGAGGCATTTTCCCAGTCATCCCATCACTTGCTTTTCATGCCAACTCTCTGAGTTTAGCAGGGCAGATATTATGAGCTCCCATTTTCAGAAGAAGGACCTGCAGCCCAGCCCCAGAAGGCCAGACCTTGAACCTGAGCATCCTATTTTTTCCTCTGGGCCTCCTCCTCCACTCCGCCTTCCATCTGACTCCAAAAGCTGCCAAACTTTTTGATTTTGCTTCTGAAATCTTTGGCATCAGTCTCAGCCCCCCGAATCAATCACCTACTTGATGCTAACATCATTTCTCCTTCTAAGCTGACAGTGGCTGGAAAGGTTTTTCTTAAGCCAAAACCTTAGTCAGGGCACTACCTTGCTCAAAGCCCTCCCATAGCTCCCCAGTGCTCCAGCCCAAAGCCCAAGCTTCTTAGCATGATCTGTAAGTCCTGTTGCACCTGGGGGTTCCCACTTCCCTGTGTATTCTGGGGAGATGTTGCTCCTTTGCTCCTCCCAGGAATTTCTCTCCACCCCATCTCACAGGACTTCTTGTTGCTAAGACCTCATTTTTTTTTTTTTTTGAGATGGAGTCTTGCTCTGTTGCCCAGTCTGGAGTACAGTGGCACAGTCTCAGCTCACTGCAACCTCCACCTAGATTCAAGTGATTCTCCTGACTCAGCCTCCTGAGTAGCTGAGATTACGCATGCACACCACCACGCCTGGCTCTAATTTTTGTATTTTTAGTACAGACAGGGTTTCTCTATGTTGGTCAGGCTGATCTCGAACTCCTGACTTTGTGATCCGCCGGGCTCAGCCTCCCAAAGTGCTGGGATTACAGGCGTTAACCACCGCGCCCAGCCAAGACTTCATTCTTTACGGCTCAACTCGGTCCACAAGCAACCCCAAGGAAGCCTTCTCTGCTCCCTCCCCATGTTCAGCCAGGTTAGTGTCTCCCCTGCACATACTGACCCTGGCTATTTGGGGCATGAAGGCTATCCACGGATTGGATCTCTGAAGGTCTACTCATTCAACCATAAGCAGTTAAAAATCACCTGCTAAGTGGTCTTCTCTCTCTGCTCTACTTTCCTCGTTTATTATTATTCACTACTACACAGGCCTAGCATCCAGTAGGCATTCACTAAATGCTCTCACAGCCTTGCTGACGGGAACTTGCCCTCAGCTCTCAAAGCCCAGACCCCACTGTTGGCCTGATGCGGAGGTACCCAGTCCCTGCAGAGCCCCGCGGGCTCTCTGCTCCTTCCCGCTCTGTGGCTGCCCCAGGGCCTGAATGGCTTGCAGCTGTGAATTTGCCAGGTGAGGATCACGGCCGTTCCCAGCCTCATTATTTTTGGCATCTGTCTTATCCCTTAAGCATCTTCAGTGGGGAAGAAGAACAGCTTGATGGGAAAATGCTCTGACAGACATTCTACCATTAACACATTTTTCTCATGCCCTGAACGTGGCCCCAGAATCCTTCTGGAAGCATCTATAGTGGACAGAAAGAGGGATGGCAGTAAGGCTACAATGTTTCCAAGGGCAGGGTAATGAAAGAAGGCAGGCCCTAACCATTACCAAGTGCCAACTGCATGCCATAGCCTATTCTGGTAATTATACCTACCATTTGTTTCGCCTTTACTTATGTGCCAACCACACACACAAAAAACCTCAGGATTGGCTTCAGGCATGGCTGGATCCAGGTGTTCCAACAATGTCTGCAGGGCAGGACGTGGTTCCATTTTCTTCTTACAGGCAAGCTCTTTTTACAGAATCCCCAGTAACTCCAGAACTATATTCTCTTGTCAGAACTATGACAGGAAAAAAAGATAAAAAGCTTTTTATTAATAGTTTCAGCACAAGTTCTAGGATTCATTCTCATTGGTTGTACTTGGGTCATGTGCCTATTTCTGAGCCAATCACAGGACTAGGAATGGAGCACTTTGATTGGCCAAGTGCAGGTCATGTGCCCTTCCAAGTGCTGGGGACTGGGATAAGTCTCTCTTAAATATCACAGAGGGAGGCCAAGGCAGGAGGATCCCTTGAGGTCAGGAGCTCTAGACCAGCCTGGCCAACATGGTGAAACCTCATCTCTACTAAAAATACAAAAATTAGCCAGGCATGGTGGCACATGTTTGTAATCCCAGGTACCTGGGAGGCTGAGGCAGGAGAATCACTTGAACTCGGGAGGCAGAGGTTGCAGTGAGCTGAGATCATGCTACTGCACTCCAGCCTGGGCGACAGAGCAAGACTCTGTCTCAACAAACCAGCAAACAAACACACACAAACAAAAAAAATCCAAAAACAACAAACATCACAGTCCAAGGGAGGTGGGAGAGTCATGGATGATCCCTGAGGGAGGATCAGGGTGGACAGGCAGAAGCAATTGTCCCTCACAGGAGCCCATGAATCTCACTTTCATATTTCTAATGAGGAAACGGAGTTACAAAAACGCACGTGGCTGCCCAGCCTCGCAAGGCTGATATGTGGCAGAACCTTGGCTGGAGCTCAGGACTCCAGGAGTGACTTATAAAAGCCCTAGGGTGGCCAGGCGTGGTGGCTCCTGCCTGTAATCCCAGCACTTTGGAGGGCCGAAGAGGGAGGGTTGCTTGAAGCCAGGAGTTCGAGACCAGCCTGGGCAACATAGTGAGACTCCATCTCTTAAAAAAACCCCAAAAGCCCTAGGAAGCAATAAACGGTCCTTCTTTTCTCTGCCCCATATTTATTGAGCACTCATTATGTGCCAGGTACTGTGCTTTGGAGATTACAGTGGTGACTACTACAGATGTGGCCCCTGCATTGATGGAGCTTAAATTTAAACAAGCCCGTTTCTTGCCTCTCCTGCTGATTGCTGTGCCCTCCACCTGGACTGCCCTGTCCACCCCAACGTCTCAGTGCCCATGGGCCTGTGTTCCAATCCTCCCTGTCTCTCTAGGTCTGGTTAGGGCATGCCATCCCCTCCAAGCCTGCCCTGCTGGTTGCAGCCAGACCTTTCTTTCCTTGCCTGAGTTCTGCAGCCCGTCTCTCTCATTCGGTCATTGCTGCTTGCCCCTGCAATGTGCAGGCAAGATGGGGAGGCTGCCCCATCCCCTGAGGGGCACGGGGACACACCCATGTACACATCACACCCACAAACACACACGCACACACGCACACGCATTCATTTGCTCATTTGCAAGCATTTATTGTGTGCCTACTGTGCGCCAGGCACAGTGCCAGTATTAGGAACACAGTGGTAAGCAAGAGCAGGTCCTGGCCCTACCCAGTCCCCACTCCCCAACAGGGAGCTCACAGAGTAAGCACACAGTGCTTCGAGACACAGACATATAGTGATGAGAGTGTGTACCAGGGAGGGCTTCCCGGAGGAAGTGGCATCTGAGATATGAACTAGGTAAAGAGCGGAAGGGACAAGCATTCTGGGCGGAGAGGGAACAGCATGTGTGAAGGGCCTTCAGGGAGAGGAAGCATGGGCTCTTTGACAGGTCATGGAGGTCAATGTGGCAGGAGCCTGAGAGAGACAGGTTAAGTCAGTACTTGGCTGTGGGGAGGAGGGCGACGGGGCCACGGGAGCCATGGAGGGTTTTAAAGAAGGGAAAGGCAGAGTCAGACTTGAGTTTAGAAGGAGTCTTCTGATTTCTATGCAGAGAAGGCTTGGGAGTGCGGGTGTATTTGGAGCAGGCAGTTGTGACCTCCAAATGGACACGACAGGGGCCAGCAGTAGGAGATTAGGTCGGGTTAGCAGGTGGCGGAGTGAGGAGGAGAAGCTGAGATATTTGAGAGAAGTTTCGGTGGTAAAGAGGAAGGAGTGCAGGTGCCACTGGTACCCAGCGTGGGCAGTGGGGCACACTGTGCCATCCCTGCCTGGGCCCCAGATACAGAGAAGGTGCAGGGTGGGGGAAGGTGTGAGAGTTGCTTGAACACGGGAGGCAGAGGTTGCAGTAAGCTGAGGTGATGCCACTGCCCTCTAGCCTGGGCAACAGAGGGAGACTTTGTTGCAATAAATAAATAAATAAATAAATAAATAAATTAAAAACAGACAAACACAAAGGCCCTGGAGAGCTCCCTCGCCCCTGCCACCGTATGAAGACTCTATGAGAAGGAGGGGCCGTCTGTGAACCAGGAAGCCACCCCTCACCAAACATGGCATCTATCGGAGCTTTGGTCCTGGACTCCCCAGCCTCTAGAACCGTGAGAAGTGGGTTTCTGCTGTTTGCAAGCCGCCCGGTGTACGGTGTCTGTTACAGCAGATGACTGCATTCAGACATTCCACACTTGCAGTAACAGCTTTCAGACACAAACGTGCAGACTCACCTCTTCGATCATACACGCTTCCAGTCGTGCCCCTGCACACACTCACACAGGCACCTGCAGCCACCTCTTCTGCACACACACACATCCCCCTGGCACAAACACACCTCACATGCACACACAGTAGCACACTCAGAAATCAGGCCCATTTGCTCCCTCCCAAGTGAAAAAGTCTCAGGGCCTTCTGCTCTCTGGGTGTGAGCATCCAACTCCATCTGGCTTGAGTCTGCAGGTGCCACACCCCAAAAGGCAGGCAGGTGGGTCCATATGGCGCCTTGCTTGGTGAAAAGTCTCTAAGGCCCCCGCTGCTTCCTGGCTTGGCCTCCTTACCTCTCCAGGTGGCTTCATCTGCAGTGCCTCCGTAATTGGCAGTTCAGGGTGGATCGATCAGCCTCTGCGTACACTGGCCACAGAAAACATAATTAACAGTGTTTGGGGTCCATTAATTGCACTGACTAGGAATTCCAAACAATCTAATTTGAAAAGCCACTTTGGAATGTATCTTTGCCTGGGTGGAGCACAAGCGCCTGAAATGCTGCAGGGGACTGGCACACCCAGGCCAGGCCCCAGCGGCTGTCTTCGTTGGGGGGAGTTTAGGTCACTGAGACGGTGGGAGGAGAAACTTCCCCCCTCCATGAAGCCCTCCTGGATTGCCACACATGCCTCCCACCACCTCTGGAATCTCCTCACATCCCAGTTGAGCTCATGATCTACCGCCTCGCTGGTTTGAGGTTGTTTTATGTGGATTCGTGTGGCCTCTTTCGTGGTCAGAGACCTTGTCTATAATATGCCTTCCCAGAACCCTGGCAGCCATTGTTATCATTCTTGTTGCTATTTACCCATGTCCTCAATCTAGCCCCGGCCCTGAGGGGGTGGGTTTTGTGTGTTTTCTTTCTTTGTGAACTAGGGGGCTTCATTTGTCCTAAGTGTTCAAAAAGCTCAGATCTGAGGGAATAAAAATAAAACCAGTTTGGCTGTCTTGAGGCACTAAGAAAGGTTATCACAGAAAATGTTTTGAGCTTCTTGATCTCTGAAATATGAAATTCTAATTTAAAAAAGAAAGAAAGAGAAAAAAATCTCTGCAACATGTTTTGGGGTTGCCTTGCGGATGTGTTTGAACCCTAAAACTCCTGCACATTCCTGCTCCTGTTTCATCCCAAAGCCCGAATTTCTGAGAAACCACTGAAGACCTGACCCCAACACATAATTATTTCTCCCTTTTCCAAGCATCTCATGGAAGGCATTTTGGATGAAAAGACCTTTGGCAGCACGGGTTTTGCAGGATGAGTAGAAGTTTGACAGGTAGAGAAAGGCATTGGGAAAGGGATCTTCAGGCAGAAGAAATGGTGCATATAAAGGTAAGGCAGTGTGAGGGAGCTGGGTGAGATTCCAACAGCATTGCAGATGCAACTTGACATGAGGGTTGAACAGAACCTGAGGGAACTGAAAACTTTAGTCCTTAGTCTGAGGGCACTAGGGAGCCAAGGCAGGGCTTATCAAGAGGGCGATATGATCAGGTTTGGATGGTAGGAAGGTCTGTAGAGGGAGGTGAGTGGGTCTGGAAGGAGTAAGACTTAAGTCCAGCAAGGAGCTCTGCAAGGATGCTGTTTTGGTGAGGGTGGCCTGACTGGAGTGCCGGGAGGGGAGTGGAGAGGACAAAAAGGCTTGGGTCCAATTTAGGAGCCTTGGTATCAGGCGTGGCCTACATTCTGTACCTTTGCCTGCTCTGAGCCACCTATTTATGCCTCTAGGACCTTGCTGCTTCTGTTCTCTCTACTGAAAATGTCCTTTCTTATAGATATTGTTAGGCTCTGTGTCCCCACCCAAATCTTACCTCGAATTGTAATCCCCATACTACCCATGTGTCAAGGGAGAGACCAAGTGGGGGTGACTGAATCATGCGGGCGGTTTCCCCCTTGCTGTTCTCATGGTGGTGAGTTCTCACGAGATCTGATGGTTTTATAAAGGGCTCTCCCCTCTTCGCTCAACATTTCTCCTTCCTGCTGCCTTGTGAGGAAGATGCCCTGCTTTGCCTTCACCTTCTGCCATGATTGTAAGTTTCCTGAGGCCTCCCCAGCCGTGCTGAACTGTGAGTCAATTAAACCTCTTTCCTTTATAAATTACCCAGTCTCAGGAAGTTCTTTCCAGCAGTGTGAAAACAGACGAATATACTTACTTTGCCTGCCAAGAACATTCATACTTATTTGCTGGGATCCAGCCAGGTCTTTTTGTCTGGAAAGCCTCTCTGGTCCACCTTCTCCCCATGGGCTGATCTGTCTCCTCCTCCTTCCCTCTCCCGTTACTGTGCGTAGCCCTCTGTTATTGCATTAATCAGACCACATTGTGACCTTGAGCTGAGGACCGGGGATTCCTCCTTCTTCAGCTTCACACACGGACACCTGGTGCATGCCTGGTTTCAGTCATTGGCTAGTAAATATGCTGAATGGACAGACGAAGAACCCCAAGCTGTCTTTCTCAGCTGCCTGCAGTCCTACCATCAGCGACATATATGGGAATGGGCACAGATCGTGCATAGGTGCATATATGAGTATCTGTTATGTATTGGAGCATGCGTTTCCACGAATGTGTGAAGTGAGGTGTGTGTGCACCCATGGGGGGAGCAGTGTGTGGTGTCTCTGAGGGGTGGCGGGGACTGTGAGGATGTGCATGGGCCATGTTGGGGACTGGCTTCATGGTGTCCCAGGCTTGCATGGCTGTCCTCTGCTATGGTGGGAATGTTTGTGTCACTCTAAATTTTGTACGTTGAAACCTAACACCCAAGGTGTTGATGTTAGGAGGTGGGTCCTTCGGGAGGTGATTAGATCATGAGGATCGATTCCTTGTGAATAGGACTAGTGCCCTTATAAAAGAGAAGTCAGTCTAGGAAACAGGAAGTGGGCCCTCACCTGACTCTGAACCTGCCCAGGGGTCTTTGATCTTGGACTTCCAGCCTCTGGAACTGTGTGCAGTGAATTCCTGTGGTTCATAAGCCACTCTATGGCGTTTTGTTACAGCCCCTCCCATAGACCAAGGCATACTCCGTCCTGTGCTTCGGCCACAGCTTCCCAAGCGTGACTCTGGCGGCACACCCCTGGAGAGGGGGCCTGTTAATGTGCAGGTCTGGATTGAGTGTGCGGTGCTGAGTTTCTGCATTCCTAATCATCTCCCTGATGCTGCTGGCCCGCACACCACACTTGGCTTCGACAGGCCACTGGCACCCAGAAAGGGCCAGGGACCCACCACGGCTCACCCAGCGAGGCAGTGCTGGGAGGAAAACCCAGTTCTCTGCCCCCCAGCTCAGGAGGCTGCTGCAGTCCTGGGGTTCCTGTGGCTCCCGTGAGGGTCCCCATTCTCTGCCATTCCCTATTTTACAGGCTCTGTGAGGGTGGTTCCAGCATCAAGGGGTGTTAGCAGGTGCGTTTAATGTGCCCGGGCAATTCTCATGGCTCAGGTGCCAGCAGCCATAATTCACCTACTAAATTATGGCTATAAATTTCCTCAAAGAGATGGGTCCCCAGTCAGGTGGGTGGGCTGATGCGGGTATCATTGAGCAGAGTTCAGTCTTCTGTCCTAATTAAATCGGAGCGTGAGACCGTGCGAGGCCTGGTCCCTGCCACACCAGGTGCCTGCTATTCCTGGGTTTCTGGGTCGGAGGGGGCAGGGTGGACAACCCATGGTGGTATGGGTAGGGGAGGTGGGCTCCGGGCTGTGCCTGTGTGTCCACTGAAGAGAACCCGGCTCCATCCTAAGCGTGAATCCTGATACTGCTTCTAGTGGGTTAAGTGGTGACCCCACCCCCACCTCCCAGAAGATGTCCCCCCGAAACTGTGAATGTCGCTGTTTGGATAAATGTCTTTGCAGATGGAAGTAAGTAAAGGATCTTGAGATGGTATCAGCCGGGATTCGGGAGGGCCCGAAGTCCGATGACGGGTGTCCTTGGAGACGGAGAAGGAGAGAGGAGGCTGCAGAAGAGAAGGCCGTGTGGGGATGGAGGCGAGCCTGGAGGGATGCACCACCAGCCAAGGAACGCCGGGGCCGCCGGAAGCTGGAAGAGACAAGGAAGGATTCCCCCCGAGAGCCTTTGGAGGGAGCACAGCCCTGCCGAGGCCTGGATTTCAGACTTCCGCTTTCCGGAACCGTGGGACGGTGCATTTCTGTCGTCAGACAGTGAGTTTGTGCGACTTGGTTACAACTGCTGTAGGCAAGAAACTGCTATGTGGCTCTCGGAGCCTCAGTTTCCTCTTCCGGCGTGTGGGGTTCGAGTTGTGCCTTCCACTCAAGCCAGGTAAAGGGCGCGGTTCGGCGATGTCTGCCAAGTACCCGGGATAGCCTGGGATTGGCCGCTGGGAGGGTTCTAAGACGTGGCCATGAAGGAGGCCTTGGAAAGCCGGGTCACCAGGCGTCGGCTACACTGACTGAGACTGTGCTTGGAAAAGGCTTTTGCACACTGTGAAGTGAGGGGCCGCTGTTTACGGTGAGCAGTCCGTGACCCTGGCAGCCCCCATCCGCCCCGAAAGAGCCCCTCCAGCCCATCATCCACTTTCCGCTTTGCCATTTTTCCTTATTTCACTTCCACCGATGCTCATATTGATTCGGTACTTTTCATGAAATCAGCTCATTCTTTCAGCTTAAATGAGCGTATTTAAAAAGGACGCTTTATACCGGTAGAGTAAATGGGAAGCACGTTCCACTTGCCCTGAAAAGATGGTGACCTTAAACAAAAGTACCGTGAAACCAAAGCAGAGCGACTCTGTGAAAGTCCAGCCAGGCGCTACCGTCTGCCCAGGGCGCTCAGCCTGAGGTCTGCTTGGTTTTTGTTAAAAAGGGAGGTAGCGAAAGGGGAGGCGTTAAAGATGCATCAGCACCAAACCGAGGCTTTCTTCCTGTTAGTAATCAGGAAAGTGATCAGAAAGGAAACAGTGATTTCATTGACACAATTCTTTTTTTGTTTGGAGACAGGATCTCGCTCTGTCACTCAGGTTGGAGTGCAGTGGTGTGATCGTGGCTCACTGCAGCCACAAACTCCTGGCTTCAAGCCATCCTCCTGCCTCAGCCTCCCAAGGAGCTGGCACTACATACACACACCCCCATACCTGACTAATTTTTAAACTTTTTGTAGAGATAAGATCTTGCTATGATGCCCAGGGTGGTCTTGAACTCCTGGGCTCACGCAACCCAGCTGCCTCAACCTCCCAAGGTGCTGGGGTTTCTGGCATAATTCACCACACCTGGGCATTCATTATGTAATCGTTAATGCTGAGTCCATGTATCCCCCTAAATGAATCTCTCAGGGCACATACCCTGCGCTATGGGCAACAATGTTCCTGTCCCACACTCTTCCCCTATTCCTCCCCCATCCGTACTCCTGGAAAACTGGTCTGGACTGGGGGTTAGAGAGACTCATCCAACGCCATAAAGTGAGTTGATAGCACAACCACAGCTAGAGTTCAGATCTTTTCATTCCTAACCTGTTGCCCTCGCCATTGTACTAGACTCTCTTGCTGCTATTTTAAAGAGGCCTTCAGTAATACATTGCTTTTTCCATGTGAGAGACTGGTGGTGGGATTTTAGGCACTGTGTGGCAGACACATCAATCCTCGTGAGCTGCAGTCTCAGAAAGGGACCAGCCCCAGTGACCACCCTTCAGAGGTGTATTTATTTATTTATTTTTGGAGACAGTCTTGCTCTGTGATCTCAGCTCACTGCAACCTCCGCCTCCTGAGTTCAAGCCATTCTCCTGCCTCAGCCTCCCATGTAGCTGGGACTACAGGTGTATGCTGCCACGCCCGGCTAATTTTTTTGTATTTTAGTAGAAATGGGGTTTCACTGTGTTGCCCCCGCTGGTCTCGAACTCCTGAGGTCTGGCAATCCACCTACCTTGGCCTCCCAAAGTGCTGGGATTATAGGCGTGAGCCACCATGCCCGGCTGAGGACAAGCAGTTTTAAGGCTGGGCCCTGTGCCTTCTGCTCTTGGAACCTTAGTCCTTTTACCTGTCAGATGGGCACAAACAACCATCCTTGAAGCGTTATTGGGAGGCTTGGCAGTGATGGACAGGCAGCACCTACCTGGGGCACTTGGGGCAGGCCTGGGCACGCCCTCCATCAACAAGGACCACAGAGCTCAAGGTCAGCTCTGGTAGGCAGGGGCCAGGGCTTGGGACTGGGCACCCCGTGTCAGCTATCACAGTGAGCAGTTGGTTTTGGGAATTTTCACATTTTTGAGGTTGGCACAGGAATAGGAAACCCATATCTGTCCCGGTGGGCAGCGATTACAGCCAAAAGTCTCTTTCTGGGTTTTTGTGGCTGCAGAAGAATGAGCATTGAGCAGGGTTCAAAGGTAGCATTCCAGGGTTTTAGCTCTGCTCCAGACTTGCTAGCACTTGGCCTCATCATTTCTTCTCCTGGGCCTTGTTTTGTTCATCTGTGAAGTGAGGTGGCACATCATCAGACATTCCAATTCTCACTCACTCACTCGTTCAGACCTCACTGCTCGGGCCCCTCCTCTGTGCAGAGCCTGGCGCTGGAACTCAGATGGAGAATGATAACGCTACAACAAACTCATTACATTAGGTGACACGAGTGGGGAATGTCGGGAGTTCGGGCTGGGCGTGGTGGCTCATGCCTGTCATCCCAGCACTTTTGGAGGCTGAGGAGGGTGGATGACTTGACGTCAGGTGTTCAAAACTAGCCTGGCCAACATGGCGAAACCCCATGTCTACTAAAAATACACACACACACACACACACACACACACAAATAGATGAGTATGGTGGCAGATGCCTGTAATCCCAGGTACTCGGGAGATGGAGGCAGGAGAATCGCTTGAACCAGGGAGGCAGAGGTTGCAGTGAACTGAGTTTTTGTCACTGCACTCCAGCCTGGGCAAGAGAGTGATACCCTGTCTCAAAAAAAAAAAAAAAAGGGATGTTGGGAGCCCCAAGACAGATGATCCTGGGGAGGTGACCTGGATCTTCTTGCAGCTGGTATAGTCCAGGAGGGTGGAGAAGTCTAAGAGACCCTGGGTCTGAAATCAGGGAACCCCAGGCAGGTCAGGAGGTCAGTGCTGATCAGATGCCAAGCCAAGAACTGGTTATAAATTCCCCTAAGTGGGGAGGCGAAGGGACAAATGATTTTGGATGGCTGGGCGTGAACGCTGGTACTTCTCCAGGCTGCTCCCCACACACTGCCCTTGAGTTTTGATTCTTTCTTATGAACAAGAGCCATTCTCTCTACTTCCGGTGCAATGGGAATAACCCCGTCTCGTGCCCCTCTGTGGAGCACAGTGGGTTGGTGAGGTACCTGGGGCTTACACATGGGGCCTCAGCCCGTTCTCTGACCAGATTCCAACCCCGAGGCCCACCTGGGTGCCATCCCGGCTGCTGCGCAGGACCCTCCTGGGTGGTGCGCAGGGATGTGGCATTCAATCTCAGAGCCTCTCCAAGGGAGATCATGGCCTCTTGAAATCCTTTATCAGAGCCTCTGTCTACACTGAGGAGGAAGTCTCGGCTTGGTGTTGATGCGGCTTTAACGCCTCTCTAGCCTCACTGATCTTCCTTTATGACAAAAAGAGAGAAGGCGGGCTTGGGGCCCAGAGAAAAAGCAGTACTGGTTGTCTGGGATTTGGTGCCTTTATTTTTTATTTTATTTTTGAGACAGGGTTTTATTTTGTCACCCAGGGCTGGAGTGAGGTAACACGAACACAACTCACTGCAGCCTCGACCTCCTGGGTTCAAGTGATCCTCCTATTTCAGCCATTCAAAGAGCTGAAACTACGGGCACATGACACCGGGACTGGCTAATTTTTGTATTTTTTGTAGAGATGGGGTTTCGCCATGTTGTCCAGGCTGGTCTTGAATTCCTGAGCTCAAGTGATCCGCCTGCCTCGGCCTCCTATTGTGCTAGGATTGCAGGCATGGGCCACCGCACCCGGCCTGGTGACATCTTTTTGTTTTCATTGTGTTTATTTGTATTTCCTTTCCAGTGATGGTTATACGGCTTTTCCAGTTTTCCATAACGATGCTCTAAAGCTTCCTTGCAAAATAAGCTTATTTAAGAGAATCAGATTGAAGAAAACATCACGTCCAGAAATGGTTTGTTCAGCGGCCGCCTGGCTAGAACAGGGCTCGGGAAGGAGAGACTGTAGCTTGGCAACTGCCGTCCTGGGGGGTGGGAGCCACTGCAGGTCTGTGAGCAGGGGAGGGACCACCCGTAGCTGTCTCCCTGATGATGCTGGGGTCCCAGAATTAGGCCCAGGCCTGTCCTGAGTCCATGAGGCCCCAGGCCCCGAACTTCTACGGTGATGGAGAAATATAGAGAGACAATAAGGCAGTGAACCATGGCAGAGGGTTTATGAGGCGGCCATGCTTGAATGGTCAAAAGTTAGGGAAAATGTATTTATTACAACACTTTTCATGGGCAAGTTATCATTTTGTCAAACTTTATTAGAGGGACTAATTAATGGGTTGTAAAAAGTACTAGTGCGTGGCCAGAGAAAGAGCTGGTCCCGGGGACATTGGCAGCCCCAGGATTTATGACCCCACTGTTCCCCATTTATTAATGTGGAGAAGGTGCGTGGAGTGGGTTATATATGGGCTGGTGCAGAGCCGCCCTCCCTCCCAGGAGGCTGGTGGGCCTGGGAGGCGGCCAAGGCAGGGGTCCTCCAGCCACTGTCTTCTAGGGAAAGGTAGAGAGGCAGGTAGAGAGAGGCGGGTGGCCTGGGCTAGGAGGAGACATCTGGCCGTGTGTCCTTGGGTGACATTTTCCTCTCAACCTCAGTGTCCTCATCTCTGTGCCTCAGGGCCCATGTGAGGAGCTAAGAAGGTCTTGCGTGGGAACGTGCGATATAAACTGTGAAGTACTCTGCACTACATAAACTGTAAAATGCTTGGTGGCTGAAGGATGGTGTGGCTATATGGTATTACATTAGGGAGACACCAAGGATGACACTGAGGGAACCCCACTGTATGGTAGGAACTGTGCAAATGCTTCTCTTGCTTCATTAACCCTAATCCACGCACCTCCTCCAGACCCTTGCCTTCTCATCTCTGAGCATTCAGCTCAGGGGCCTCTTCCTCCAGGGAGCCCTCGTGACTGCCCCCACGTGATGCACAGTGCTCAGTTCATTTCCTCTGCAGCCCCATGCAGTCTTGACTTATTTAGTGACTGGTTCACTTTGCTGTGTATTGTCTGTTTCCTCCACATGATAACGGAGCAGAGACTCTGTGTTCCTCTTGTCCCCTGCTCTCTTCCCAGTGCCTATCACAACGCGTGTCTGCTGAGTAGATGAGGGAGAGCCTGTGGGCATAAAGACCGGGAGGCAGAACCATGCAGGACACATGCAAGGAAGTGAAGGAAAGCCACTCACTGGGTGGCAACTAGAGCAGGCACTCTGTAAATGCAGTCGCCAGGTGGGAGGGTGGATCTGGGCCTCTTCCTGACCTTCTCCACACAGCAGGGGATCAATCTTCTGGCATAAGGCCGCTCCGTCCAGGCTGTGAGTTATGGGGCTGGCTGAGCTGGGCTCCCAACCCTCTGACCCTCAGTGGAGACAACATCCCAGAGCTTTGGGCGAGAACCTGTAACTTTATCTGCTGTTTCTCAAAGGCCCACTCGGTTGCATACGTAGAATAAAGAGCGTGCATGTTAGGGTGGGGAGGGTGTTCCCAGGCTGAAAACACCCACAGCAGAAACTGACCAAGGTCAGAAAGTGGAGAAGACAGGAATGTCCTAGGGACATGGGTTCAAATCCTGGCTCTACCACTTAGCAGCTGTGAGACCTTGGGCACATCAGTCAACACTCAGCCTCATTTTTCACATCTGTCTGTGGGGACGCTAAGGGTGCACCCCTCACCAGGCCAGTGCGGGGATTTGAGATGACGTCTGGGAAGCTCCTGGCACCAGGAGGTCCTTGGGAACTGGGAGAGTCTGACCCTGTTTTGTCTGAGTCCTGCTCAGGCCGAGGGCAGGAGGCAGGCGCTCCATGACTCAGGCTCAGCTTTCACCTGTGCTGAGCCTCATGACTTCTGTGAGGACAGCTGGCCCCTGGCTGGGAAACGAGTTCTCCTTTTGGTCTCTTGACCGGTGTGGTATGAGGTCAGTGAGTGTTAACCTGGCAGGGAATGCTGTCTCTGCAGGGTCGGGGAGGACAGGGGACGAAGGTGGCTTTGAGCCGCAGGAGTAAATGAACCGTGGTCTGCACCTCTGCAGCTGGGGACCAATGCATACAGGTCATCATCCTCACTCCTCCCAGGTGGGGACTGGCTCTGTTCTGCCCACCCCTGGGGCTGCTATGAGGGGAAGCTTCTATGTGGAGCTTCACAGGCCTTGCTCATTTCCTCCTCCCCACAATGCCAGGAGGTTGACATGAGAATCCCATTATCCAGTTGAGGAAACCGAGGCTCCAAAGCTTAAGGTACATGACTCCATAGGACTGTGTAGTACCAGGTGCTGGCCAACTGTGAAAGTAGAAAACACAAAGTTCCCACCCTTAAGAACCTTCTAGCCCAATGTGGGAGATGGACCTAGAATGTCAGACTAAGATGAGAGGCAGACTCAGGACCAGAGGAGCTTCCTGGAGGAAGGGACATTTTAGCTGGGTATTGCACACAAATGTACCCAGCACAGAAAGAGGAACCAGCATGTGCACAGGTGCAGAGGCTGAAAAGGGACTGCTGGCTGGTCTGATGGGGCTGGAATAAAGAGGGGAAGTTAGATATGGAAGGATGTGATCAGACAACATGAAAAGCCGAGGAGTTTGGCTGAGAGGAGAAATCTGATGGAAAGCCTGCCTGCTATATTACACCACTGATTCATTTGTCAATAAGATGCTTCAAGAATGAGTGCACCAATCTTCCCTTATTTGTGACAGCTCCAACTGTTCCCCAGCTCTGTGGGCAGATCTTCTAACTCTTGGTGAGAAGGTGGCCTGGTAACAGCTCACATGCCTGAGTCTGGGGGTGCGGATGGAGGAAGAACAGGAATCCCCATGATTCCCAGCTCAGTGATCATTAACAGATGGCTAGAAACCCTTCCCTGGGAGGCTGCTATTTTTTTATTTTAAACAGAGTCTTCTGCTGTCACCCAGGCTGGAGTATAGTGGCACAATCATAGCTCAGCGCAACCTCGAACTCCTGAACTCAAGAGATCCTCCTATCTCAGCCTACTGAGTAGCTAGGACTGCTAGTCATGCACCACCACACCTGGCTCTTTTTTTTTTTTTTTTTAATATATATATAATTTTTGTAGAGGTAGAGTCTTGCTCTGTTGCCCAGGCTGGTCTTGAATTCCTGGCTTCAAGCAGTCTTCCTGCCTCAGCTTCTCAATTTTGATCACCTACTCCTTGTAGCCACCTGAGCCTCATACCAGCACGTCATGTACTGAGTAGGTTTTGTTAACAGCAAGGATCACCTCATGAGAGAATCTGGGAAGAAGGGAGAGTGCAAAGCTGAGCTGACCCAAAGAGAGACGATGCATTTACTGGATGCGCGAGCTCCCCTTAGGAGTATATAAAAGAACAAGGGCAGGGCAGAACAGGGTGCTTCTGCCCAGACAGCGACAAGGGCTCAGTGTGATGGCCGCAGAGTCTCTGTTACACCTCGGCGTGGTTCTTGCTACTATCTCTAACTTGTTTAACTTTGTTTTTGAGTGATTTAATCCCTTTGAGAGGGCGGCCAAGGATTCTAGTTTTTGAGACTGAGCCAGGAACGTTGAAAGGCTGCAAGCAGCTGCCTGTAGAAAGGGGAGGCGTGGTTACTGGGGGGAAGGCCAGATACCCATGGACGGCAGACAAGGGTACACCTATTTTTTTGTTTTGTTTTGTTTTTGAGACAGATATTTGTATTTTTAGTGGGGACAGGGTTTCACCGTGTTGCCCAGGCTGATCTCGAACTCCTGAGCTCCGGCAGTCCACCCGCTTTGGCCTCCCAAAGTGCTGGGATTACAGGCGTGAGCCACTGTGCCCAACCCAAATACACCTGTTTTGGGCACCTTGGAGGGGTGCAAGTTGGGGGAGGCTATATGTGCTAGAAATTTTCTCTGGGTGTCCTGTTTTCTGTCTTTCTCTCTTTTGTTTTCCTTCCTTCCCTCCCTCCCTCCCTCCCTTCCTTCCTTCTCTCTCTCCATCCCTCTCTCCCTTTCTCTTTCTTTCTCTTTCTTTCTCTCTCTCTCCGTCCTTCCTTCCTTCATCCCTCCCTGTCTTCTCTTTCATTCATTCTTTTGTTCTTTGTTCTTTCCTTCCCTCCCTCTTCTACTCTCTTTCTCTCTTTTCTTCTTTCTCTTTCTCCTTCCTTCCTTCCTTCCTTCCTTCCTTCCTTCCTTCCTTCCTTCCTTCCTTCCTTCCTTCCTTCCTTCTGTCCTTCCTTCCTTCCTTCCTTTTCTCCCCTCCCCTCCCCTCCCCTCCACTCCCCTTTCTTGACAGGGTCTCACTCTGTCACCCAGGCTGGAGTGCAGTGGCACAATCACAGCACACCACAGCTTCAACCTCCCTGGGCTCAGGTAATTCTCCCACCTTAGCCTCTTGAGTAGCTGGGACTACAGGCATGCACCACCACACCTGGCTAATTTTTTGTATTTTTTTCGTAAAGATGGAGTTCTGTCATGTTGCCCAGGCTGATCTGCAACTTCTCCTGGGCTCAAGTGATCCACCTGCCTCAGCCTCTCAAGACCTATTGTCTTTAGAATCAAACCCAACCTTCTCAGTGATCTGCCAGACTCGTGAGGGACTGTCCTGCCCACCTTTTCCTCCTCTTCCTGTTCCCCTCCCACTCCTGTCCACTCTGCTATGCCTCGTCTTCCTCTTCCTCATGAACGAAGGGTCCCCATCTATTTTATTTTTTGCCCAACCCTGGGGGCCTACACACAGTAGGTGCTCATTAGATGGGTGCAGATGGACACATCTCATTGAACATATCTTATTGAATCATGACAGCTGCCCTATGGGAAGGCTGAGACAGGCCAGGTCCTGCCAAGGAGGGACAGCTGGGAGGGGCATTTGGAACCTGTCTGTTGATCTCTTCCGCCTTGGCTCACGGGACTTGTCTGAGGCTACCTGATGGACTAAGCTTTGGACCTTCTGCCCCAAATCCAGAACCCTGAGTCTCTGACTCCATCTCTTTATTCAGAAATCTGCCTCCCAGTAGGATCTTGTGGCCAGGATGGAGAGAGTTCTTTCCAGGTTTTTTGCAGTATTGATGGTGATAGGATGAGGGTGCCCTGTGCTGACGTGGCACCCTGGGATCTCGGAGTGGGTTGGGGGTTGTCCCTTGTCCAGCCACCCCAGGTCCTTTGCTTTCCCTCCACGTCTCTTTTCTCCTTCTCCAGAAGTCCAGGAATCCTCTTGGCACTTCACCTGGGGCCTCTGAGGTCCCAGCCGTGACGAGGTATGGTGAGGGCATGGGGTGAGCCTTGAGCTTCTCAGGCTTAAAGCCAAGGAGGAAGAAGCTGTACATGTCAGCAAGCATTGGACACCTACTATATACCAGGCATCAGAGCATGGAGAGAAACAGACAGGATTCCTGCCCCAGATGCAACACCCTGAAGTGTCAGAGACATCCAAAGACACCCGAAGTGTCAACGGAGATGAAAAGGGAGGCTCAGGTTGGGAAGTCCTAGAAAGGGAAGAGAAGAAAGACCCCAGAGAGGTGCTTCTTGGGGCAAATCTTGAAAGATAAACCATTGTTTTGCAGACAGATAAAAGGAATTCCAGGCAGCACTCGAGGCCTGGACAAAGGCATGAAGGTGGAAAATGACCTGGTCCCTCTAAGAGACTTCTCTGAGAGTGTCTGGTGACTTAGCGGCAGGGTCAGTCTATTTCTTTTTGTTTTCTTTTTAAATTTAATTTATTTTTAAAACAGAGTTTCGCTCTTGTCACCCAGGCTGGAGTGCAATGGCATGATCTCGGCTCACTGCAACCTGTGCCTTCTGGGTTCAAGCGATTCTCCTGCCTCAGCCTCTCTAGTAGCTGGCATTACAGGTGGGCACCACCATGCCTAGCTACTTTTTGTATTTTTAGTAGAGAAGAGGTTTCAGCACGTTGAGCAGGCTGGTCTCAAACTTCTGTCCTCAAGTGACCACCCGCCTCTGCCTCCCATAGTGCTGGGATTACAAGCATGAGCCATTGCGCCCGGCTGGTCAGGCCCTTTCTAGAGGCCTTCAGGAAGGCTGCAGATCAAGAAACCTGATCTCTACCTGCGGGTGCTGGTTGCTGGGGGGCACATTTAATCCACTTAGGAAAACAAACTCTTCCACAGTATTCTGGCGTCTCCATTCTCCGCATGCAAACGGAGGCCACTAAATACAGTAGAAATTTGGGCTCTGTGAAAGCAGCACCCACCCTACCACGAATTTGGAAGCCCTGCTGGCAATATGAGTGCCCGTGCATCTTCCAGAAGATGTTCTGTTTTCTTTAAAGAGCCAAATTATTCAGTCAGCAACTCAACACATATTTACCCAGTGTTCTCAGCATGCCAGGCCCTGTGCCAGGGCCTGGACACACCATCCTGCCCTCGAGGGACTGCCGTTCCCACTGGGGAGATGCAGACGCAGAGCTGTGCTGGGTGCAGTGTAGAAAAAAAACCCTTCCTGAAGGGTCTTGGTTTGAGTTGCTCAGAGGCAAGGACTCAACAGCAGGTGGTTTGTTTGATAAATGATTCCAGGAAGTGCTCGAAGGGCAGTAGGGCAGTGAGACAGGGAGAGGGAGGCAGCTAATCCAGGGAGTGTGGGTCGAGCCAGTTACCATGATGCACAACTGGAGTTCCAGCCTGTAAGACCTCAGGGAGAGCATGTAGAATATACTCCTTAGAGGTGTGTGCCCTGTGAGGCGAGGGAGCTGAGGTATTGATACACCAGCTTCCCAGGGCCATTTGTTCCCAGGACTGTTAGCTGGGCGCGGTGACTGGCGCCTGTAGTCTCAGCTACTTGGGAGGCTGATGCAGGAGAATCACTTAAACCCAGGAGGCAGAGGTCGCAGTGAGCCGAAATCGTGTCGCTGCACTCCAGCCTGGGCGACAGAGCAAGACTCTGTCCCCAAAACAAAAAACAAACAAAACAAAACAAAAAACAGAAATGCAATTCTGGAGCTGGCTTTCAGACTTCCTGGAAAATACAGAGATGGTTGGGTCTGAGGAACACAGGTAGAGGACTGTATTAGTTTCCTGTGGCGCTGCAACACATTTCTACCCATTGAGTGTCTTACGACAACATACATTTACCGTGTTACAGTCCTGGAGGTCAGAAGTACAAAAGTCAAGGTGTCAGCAGGGCTGTGTTTCATCCAGAGGCTCCAGGGGGAGGAAAACCCATTTCCTTGCGTTTTTCAGCTTTGACAGGCCACTCACATTCCTAGCTTGTGACATTTTCCTCCATCTTAAAAATTAGCATTGTAGTGTCTTCCGGTTTCTCTGTTTCTGTCATCACATCACCTCCTCTGACTCTCATCCTCCTGCTTTCCTTTTATAAGGCCCTTTGTGGTGACATTGGCCCACCAAGATAATCCAGGGTAACTGCCACCCCTGCCCCCATCTCAAGGTCATTAATTTAATCACATATGCAAAGTTCCTATTGCCAGGTAAGGTAACATATTCACAGGTTCTGGGGATGTGGATATGGACATCTCTAGGAGGCCATTATTCTGTCTACCACAGAGATCTTCAGCATCTGCTTTAGGTGGGTGCAGAGAGGCTGTTCAAGGGCAAGGACATTGCAATTGAATGTGAAAGATGAAACAGAGTTTCTCTGTGCAAGAAAAGTGACCAGACAGAGGATGTGTTTTCCCTGTGCAGACTTGGAAGCCTGAGCTGCTGTGTTTGAGGCCTGATGAGAGGCCAGTGTAAATGTAGCAGAGTGAAGAGGTAGGCACAGAGGGCAGGGACACCATGGGCGATGACCTGAGACCTGTCAGTGAGACTTTGTCCCCCAACACTCGTAGGCTGTGGACGGATCTCAGGGTTTTTATTTTTTTGAGATGGAGTCTCGCTCTGTCGCCCAGGCTGGAGTGCAGTGATATGATCTTGGCTCACTGCAACCTCTCTGCCTTCTGGGTTCCAGCAGACCATGCCCAGCTAATTTTTGTACTTTTAGTAGAGATGGGGTTTCACTATGTTGGCCGGGCTTGACTTGAACTCCTGACTTCAAGTGATCCACCGACCTCGGCCTCTCAAAGTGCTGGGATTACAGGTGTGAGCCACCGCACCTGGCCAGTCTCAGAGTTTATTCTGAGTGAAAGGGAACCTGTCACAGCTTCCAAGCAGGACAGTAATCTGATTTGCATTTTGGGACCCTCAGTCTGGCTGCTGCCTGGAGGATGGGTTGGTGGAGTGAGCATGAGAGGCAGGAGGACTGTGTCCTGAGCCGGGCATGAGATGTGTTTGGGGCAGAGGAGGGGGCTGGGGATGGACAAATGTAGTGAGACTTGAAGAATACTGAAGAGATAGAGACAGTGAGATTGTTGGTAGATTGCTGCCCACAGAGGAATTAAAACTGGGGCTTCCTTCGATTGGAGGCAACTTAGTGACACCAACCCCAATCATGGATTTTAGACAAAGTGGCTGATTCTATATGTGAAAGCATGCTTGGCAAATGGGAAGAACCCCTACTCTTTCCTGTGGCCGCAGCACGTAGTTTGTGTATGAGGTAGGAGGGTGATCTTGGAGGTGGGGACTGAGGCTTGTAGCCAATTTTTCTCCTTTTCTCACTCCCTCTTTCCTTCCATTTTTTCTTTTCAGTTCAAATATTTTTTATTTTACATTTGATCTTAGCCAAAAGGCCGAGAAGTGATTCTCTTATTTTAAAACTGAAAGAAGAAAGCATTACAAACTCATTGCTCTTAAGAAACTTCAAACTGCCTTAAATGTGTATTCAGTACAAAGCCAGTCTTGCTCCATTTCATTCCTGTATTACCACTTTCCAAAGACAACCACTGCTAACAGTACCTTATGTGACCTTCCAGGTACTTTCATGGTAATTTGGTTTCTCACGTGTTTTATAATTTGGGATTGCAAGCTCATCTTAGGTATGGCAGTGTCTGTGGGAATCTTGAAGGGCATGGTCGAGGGTGTCTGGTCGTGCATTTGTTTCTGCCTTGCTTGCCATGATATCATTACCCCTGGCCTGGGGTTTATGTTTTTCTCAGTTTGGGGGTTCCCATCTGTGCAGATAGTTTTAATTTAAACACCAGATTGGTGTGATCACGCGCTCATAGTTATACAGTCTTAGGGGAGTTTTTGTTTTGTTTTTTCCCTGACCCCAAGCCAAGACAGACAAAATTTCTTGTTGCTGTCCTTTGCCTGCACACAATTGCTCCCCCTACTTTATTTATTTGAGAATATTACCTTCTGGGGACCCTGATTTTAGGTAGTGGTCTCAGTTCCAACATTCTACCTTTGGAGGGCTCCAGGCTTTGCCTCCTGTCCCCATGTGGCTGTTAAAACTTTATCCCCTGAATTCCCAGTGGTCTCTTATATACGTTGTACCTCCAACTCTCCCCCATTTCAAAGAAATGGAACTTTCCTGTCAATCATTCTCCTTGTGTCTAGGGGAAGCATTGTCATTTAATGGTGAGTAGTGGCTTTCAGACTGAATCCATTTTGCTACTCACTAAAGAGGTGACCCTGGGTACTCATTACTGAATTTTTCAGAGCCTCAGTTTCCTCATCTATAAATTGGAAATGAGAATATTTTCTACATCATAGGAGTCTTACAAGGGGTAAATAAGGCAATGCATTTGACTACCTAAAATAGTGTGTATTATTGCCTCAATAAATGTTGATAATTGTAATAAAATCATGTCCTTATGTTTTTACACAAATGGGTGCACAGGAGGCTCACTATTCTGCACCCCCCTTTTTCCTGGAGATTGGTTTGCATCAGTCCAAATGGTTTCACGTTCTTCTTTTGAATGGCTGCATAGTATTCCTTTGTATGACTGCACCACGGTTCATGTAACCAGTGTCCTGTTGGCAGGCATTTCCAATGTTTCCGATTTTTCCCTGTTACCAACAACACTGATCAGCATCCTGTTATATCCATCTTCACCATTCATTCATTCCATTTTGCCTTCAGATTAAGTCCACAGGGCGAGATTGCTGGATGAAAACGAAGCTTGTTTGGACACCATTCTCCTCCATCTTCATCTCTTTAGTCCCTTTCCTGAATGAGACCCACGGGATGTGACAGCTGAAGGGAAATGCACAGCAAAGGACTCAAAAGTGGTGTTCACGAACATCTCCCCCTGTTCTCTGTCTTATTTTCCCCCGGAATGAAACTTACCTTGATTAGACAGCCATTAAGAGTGTTTTGGACAGCACAAGGCACTAATAGCCTTCCAGGTGCTTAATAAGTGTCAAGGCTGCCAAGAGAAAAATTTATTTAGCATTATAACAGGCTCTATGAATGCCAAGTTTGCCTTCAGCCATGGCACTGTAACATTGGGGAATGGAAACAGGGTCAGAGCTTTAGTGCCCACTGGAAAGGGCAACCAAGGCAGCAATGTGAGTAGTTCAAGAGCACTAGCTGGGATCCAGACAACTCTGGGTTCTAAGCCAATCACTGCCAACGTACTATTTCCAGGAGCATGGCCAAGTTATGGACCTTCTCTGAGCTTCAGTGTTGTCACTTACAGATCAGGGCTTGAAATATCTAACTTATTGGGTATTGGGAAGCCATGGGTGCAGCCACTGAGAATGTGAACTCTGTTTGGGAGGCCGAGGCAGGTGGATCACTTGAGGCTAGGAGTTAGAGACCAGCCTGGCCAATATAGTGAAACCCCGTCTCTACCAAAAATACGAAAATTAGCCAGGCATGGTGTCACACACCTGTAGTCCCAGATACTCGGGAGGCTGAGGCAGGCGAATCACTTGAACTTGGGAGGCGGAGGTTGCAGTGAGCCAAGACCACACCACTGCACTCCAGCCTGGGTGACAGAGCAAGACTTGGTCTCAAAAAAAAAAAAAAAAAAAAGTAAACTCTGGGTTTTGGCCCAGCCACTTCCACTCATTAGCTGATGACCCTGGGCAGGATTCTGAAGGTTTTTGAGACTTAGTTTTCTAATCTGTAATGTGGCTATGATAATAATCCTATGAGCCCACCTTATAAAATTGTGGTTAAGACAAGAAAATGTATATAAAGGACTTAGCCCAGTGCTTGGCCCAAAATAAATGCTCAAAAGATCAGTATCTCGCATTATTGGTGTCAGAAATTTGCTGAGTGCTAAATGAGATAATGCATATACAACTGAAAAAAAAGGTATAATGTATATGTAATAGTTAAGGAAGGCAATGCCAGCTGCTCTAACAAATGCACTTGTCATGTCAATGGTTTAACACAGTGTAAGTTTATTTATCACTAATGTTACAACCCACTGTTGGCATTTCTGGTTGGGCAATCTGCCTCCATGCGGTGACTCAGGCACTCAGGCTCCTTCTGTTTTGTGGCTCTACCATCTTCAACACTTACTTTGAACTCTGTTCCTTTCAGCAGGCAGGTGGGGAAAGAGATGCTGAGGAGACACACCTGCTTGTTAACCTTAGCCCTGAAGTGATGGCCATCACTTTCTCTCACAGTCTATTGGTCAGAGTTAGTCACATGGGCCTATTGAGATGCAAAGGAACCTGGGAAATGTAGTCCGTGCATGATCAGCTCCTGCCCATGAAAAGCTCTATGATAGAAAGGAAAGCAAAAATCCGTAGTGGTCACCCCTACTTAGCCCAGCACCCTCATTTCCAGGGGGTGACCTGGAAATGACCCAAAAGTGGGGTAGTGACCCAAGAGTGGGCTGGAGCTGGGAGTGTATAGAGGGTACGTCTCCCTTGCTTGAGCCAGGGGTGATGTTGGTGCTGGATGATTCCCTAGACCAAGTTTGTGCAACCTGCTGCCCACAGGCCACCTGCAGCCCAGGATGGCTCTGAATGAAGCCCAACATAAATTTGTAAACTTTCTTAAAATATTATGTTTTTTTTTTTTTTTTTTTTTTTTTTTGCAATTTTTGTTTAGCTTATCAGCTATCATTAGTCTTAGCGTATTTCATGTGTGGCTCAAGACTTTTTTTATTTTAATGCGGTCCAGGGAGCCAAAAGATTGGGCGCCCTTGTCCTAGACAGGGTAACAATAGCAATGATTCCAGCTGGAGCACTGAACACAGAGCACTCTGCCCCTGTGATCACATCTAACCCCTCAGACAGCCCCAACAGGCATTTTCTTTCTTTCCATCACTCATACCGTGCACAGGTGAGGAAACTGAGGCATGGCATGGCTCCATGCCTTGCCCAAGTTCTCTCAGCAAGGCAGGAGCAGACCCAGGCCTTGAACTGAGATCTCGAGGTGAACATGGTCCTCTTGGAGGCCAGGGTCACACCAGAGGGTCTCACATGCAGGGACAAGGCAGGGGATGCTCTGCCTGCCCCAGCAAGTTTTCAGACATCAAGGCCTGCTGGACAAGGCCTGGCTGCTTGTGAGGCTGTGGAAGAACACAGAAGAAGAATGGTTCTTTCTGGAACCTCTAGTTTGTTCTTTGAGCAGATTAAACATGCCCCTGTAACCTTGCTGACTCTCTTCATTGGCTCTATAAACCCTCGGTGGCTGTCACAGGCATTTTTTGTACACATTGTATTTAACACAGAGCCAGATGCACCAAAGGGCTCAGTATATATTTGTTGAATGAAAGAAAGAAAGCCTCAAGGGAATGTTTATCTAAATGACGATTTTCCCGTTTGTGTGTGCAGTTGTGGACTTGGGAGATTGACAGAGCTCCTGTGAGGTCCTAAGCCCATCCTGGAGTCTTCTCCTAGCCCTGGGAGGCAGGTCCTGCTGACATCTCTGATTAATAGACAGGGAAACTGAGGCACTCCCCGTGGCTCTGCGTTGGTCGGGCCTGCCTGACTCTGTCCCTCGTACTGTCTGCTGCCTGGCACTGCCTCTGAGTCACAAGGGGCTGAAAGTGACCTCTGGGCGTCTATAATTAGGCCCTGCCTGACGTCAGGGCGGACAGATTCTCTGTTTCAGCCAACGTCGGGCTATCGTTCACTGCGTGCCAGGCACTGAGTTAAGCCCTTTGCACGCATGCTGTGACCCCCGCAGCAACCCCACAAGGCCCCCATTTTCCAAGGAGGAAACTGGGGCCCAGGAGGGTCATGCCCTGGCCTGAGGTTACTCAGCTGGGAGGAGGTTGAGGCTGGATTTGAACCTAGACCCCTGTAGCTCTGATAACCACCAGGCCCTGTCAGCGATCGGAGGTAGCTGCATGTTTCCAGATCAAAGCAGGGTTTCAACTGAGCAGGAAGTAGAGAGGTGTGCTGAGGCCTTGGTGGCACTGGCCATTCTCACCTCTGACCACTGGCTTCCTAGTTTACTCTGCTCCTCATTCCTGTTTCTCTAATTTGTTCCCACCTCCTGGCTTTTGCACATGGCTTTCCCTCTGCCTGAAATGCCCTTCACTCATATCTTCCTGTGTTCCATCTCCTTCTTATCTATTGGGTTTCTGTGTGTCACTTCCTCCAGGAAGCCTTCCCTGACCACACCTGCTTCCAGTCTCTTATTTTCTTCTTTGAACTGATCTTCAGATGACATGATCGCTACTTGTTTATTGCTTGTTTCTTTAACTAGATGTGAACTCCCTGAGGGCAGACTGTGTCTCTGGTTCCCTATGTCTCTAGCCTCGGGGACTCAGTTTAGCACATAGTAGTCATCCTATAAATAGTTGTAAAACGAGTGACTAACCAAAGGTGGGGGCTTCCCGGGTCCAGAAGCCACCAGGTTGGATGAACAGGTGAACGTCTATGGGGACAGAGCCTCAGGTTGCCTATGTGTCCCAGAGTGGGGTCTCTTCCAGATGTAGGGGGTCAGGGAGTAGGATCCCGCCTCTTGGAGAGGGAGTCTGGGCTCTGTGCAACAGAAGGCCGGGTTCAAATCCCAGCCAGTCCAGATCTGGGACAGCGTGGCCTCTCTTTTTGACATGGGGGCATCAGACCCTGGTGGCTCCTGGATCACCTGGATCAGATCCAGTTCCGGGGTTGTGGCCTGGGTGTCCTGATGTGTCATCAGCCTTTGTCAGGCCGAGCCCCAGGGATCTGCCTGGTGGGATGGGAGGGACCTGCCTGGTGGGGCCGCTGGAAGGTGAAAGGCAGGTGCGACCTGGGGTAGGGAAAGAGAGAGGTTTGCCATGACTTGGCCTGGCTGCCTCCTTTCCCAAGGCCTAGCGTCTTCATCAGGTGAGTTTGTTGAAGGAATGAATGAGGGCATCATCCTAGACAGACCCAAAACAAACAGGAGATGCTTAGCTTGGTTCAATGTGCTTTCCAAGCATATTTAAGAAAAATTAGCAAGGCATGCTGATTTGTGCCAGGAGGCTGAGGTGGGAGGATCACCTGAGCCCAGGAGATTGAGGCTGCAGGGAGCCATGATTGCAACACTGCACTCCAGCCTGGATGACAGAGCAAGACCCTGTCTCAAACACAAAAAGAATAAAAATAATAAAATAGGCTAGGCACAGTGGCTCACACCTGTAATCCCAGCACTTTGAGAGGCCGAGGCGGGTGGATCACCTGAGGTCAGGAGTTCAAGACCAGCTTGGCCAACATGGTGAAACCCCATCCCTACTAAAAATACAAAATTAGCTGAGCGTGATCCCAGCTACTCCAAAGAATAATATTTCTTGTTCTCATAACAACCCACGAGTTGGGTCCTATCATTACCCCAATTTTTACAGAGGAGGAAATTGAGGCACAGAGAAATGAAGAGCCTTCCCCAAGGTCACACAGCTGGCACTGGGATTTGAACCCAGCCTTCTGGTACCACAGTGTGTGCCTTTAACCATCTACTCTACTACCTGTTTTGGGGTAAAAGCCAAGACTAAAAGGCAGTGGTGTGCAAACTTTTGAAACACAGCTGAAGCTTTCCACGAGCGAATTCTTATTGCTCGGAAACCCAATGTGTAAAATACAGACCATGGGAGCTGCCCTGGCTGAAGCGGGAATGAAGTTCCCGAGACTGCTATGCTCACTTATTCCCATATACCCCGCCCCTACTGTGTACCCTCTCCCCACGGGTTCCGCCTCCTACTTTTTTCAAGAATTTCCACATTCCTAAAAGCTGGAAACAGACAGAGTTGATGTTTCCATTGCTGTCGTCATTAAACTCTTTCTCGGCCTCTAGAACCCTTAAAAAGGATATAGATTTGGGGAAGGGGGTTATGAGTGAGAGCCCTCTCCCCAGCATCCTCCCTCTTTGGGGGTCTCTGAAGCCCCACCAGGGTCCCCTGGGGTAAGGATAAGCTCAGGGATCCTGCAGGATAGGAACTTTCCAGGCATTCTGTCTCCCTAGGATAGTCTAACATTTCTAAAGATGTTTTTCTTTTCATGGAGATAAAACTTATATACAGTAAAATGCACAAATATTACATGTTACACCCATGAAATCATCATTGGAATCAAGATATGAAGCATTTTCAGAATACTGGCTCTGCAGAAAAAGTGTGCTGAGTCCTGTTCTGAGGCAGCCCTATTCTCTAGAACTTTCTATGACAATGCAGATGTTCTAGGCCTGTGGTGTCCCACAAGGGAGCCATGAGCCACACACGGCCATGGAGGACTTGAAACTGGCTCATTTGACTGAGGAGTTTTATTTATTATTATTATTTTTTGAGACAGTCTTGCTCTGTTGCCCAGGCTGGAGGGCAGTGGTACAATCTCAGCTCACTGCAACCTCCGCCTCCCAGGTTCTAAGCGATTCTCCTGCCTCAGCCTTTGGAGTAGCTGGGATTACAGGCACGCACATCATGCCTGGCTAATTTTTGTATTTTTAGTAGGGATGGGGTTTCACCATGTTGGCCAAGCTGGTCTCGAACTCCTGACCTCAGGTGATCCACCCGCCTTGGCCTCCCAAAGTACTGGGATTATAGGTGTGAGCCACTGTGCTTGGCCTATTTTATTATTTTTATTCTTTTTGTGTTTGAGACAGGGTCTTGCTCTGTCATCCAGGCTGGAGTGCAGTGGTGCGATCATGGCTTCCTGCAGCCTCAATCTCCTGGGCTCAGGTGATCCTCCCACCTCAGCCTCCTGGGGAGCTGGAACTACAGGCACAAATCAGCATGCCTGGCTAATTGGGGAGCATCACACACTGGGGTCTGTTGGGAGGGGGCAAGGGAGGGACAGCGGGGGGGGTGGGGAGGTCGGAGAGGGCTAACATGGGGAGAAATGCCAGATGTAGGTGACGGGGGGCATGGAGGCAGCAAACCACATTGCCATGTGTGTACCTGTGCAACAATCCTGCATGATCTGCACATGTATCCCAGAAACTAAAGTGCAATAAAAATAGTAATAAAAGAAACAAAAAACTTAAACAAAAACAAAACTTTTTAATTAAAAAAATTTTTTTTGTAGAGATGGCGTCTCACTGTGTTGCCCAGGCTGGTCTCAGACTCCTGAGCCCCAGCCCTACTCCCACCTTGGCCTCCCAGAGTGCTGGGATTACCAGCATGAGCCACCCTGCCTGGCCAAGGAACTGAATTTTAAATCTTATTGAATGTTAGTTAATTTACAACAAAATAACCTCACTGGTCCCAGTTCTAAACGGTTCTAACCTAAGGATGAACGATGCCTGACACCCACACATCCCGAAAGAGCCCAGCATTCCAGGAAGTGTCACAACTGTGCTTCTCCGGTTGGGTCTCCCAGTAATAGCCCCTTTCCCGGCCCCACTCGGGCTGGCAGCTTTGGGGTTAATGAAGAAGCGGCCTGGGCCTCCTGGTATTTTCTTCAAAGATGTTGTTCGTATTGATAGATTTTTGGATGATGCTTTAGCATTAAAAAAAAAGAGAGAGAAAGAAAAAAAAATCAATGCTCGGCTGATTGTACCAGGAAGGGCAGTCGATTGGTCAAAAAGTTGCAGCGCGTATTGGGAAATAGATTTTTCTGCCCTCTAGACATTAGCTTGAAATTCTTTGAAATGAGGGACCACAATCTGTGTCAGAAATGAAAGATTAAGGAGGTTAATATGCTGGGCCTCCCCTCCTCCTTTTTAATTTCCACATCCTGGGTGCCCTTGGCCTCCTGAGGAGGACGTATGCAGTTGCGCCGTGCTCCATCTGATGTGCCCTCCCCCCATTTCTAGGGGGCTTGTGGAGGGTCAGATGCCCCTGTCACCTGCTCCTGGGGCTGGATGCAGACTGGAGGCAGAGGCAAGCTGACCTTCGTTCCTGGGGGTGGACTCGGGGCCTTGCGATCTGGTGGCCTTCACCCTGGGGGAGGTTTTCCAGGGATTGGTGGCAGGTTTTCCAAGGGTTGGTGTTTGAGACAGGGTCTTGCTCTGTCATCCAGGCTGGTGTGATCCCGCTCATTACCCTGTGGGGTGCCCCGGCTCCAGGGAGCTCCAGAGTAAGCCCCAGGAGGCGCTCTGCAGAGCGTACTGAAACTCCCCCGCCTCGTCCAGTTTCATGCATTACAGATTTGCATGCATGGTATGAAATTCGAATGTGTGGAAATCGAGCATTGGTCCCCCGTGTTGTAAAGACGTGAGCATTTAATCCCTTGAGAGCTAAACTAGATGATCAAGTCTCCGAGTACACCGTTTGGGCACGGTCGTTGGTAGTCTATTTCCAGTATTTTGTACGTGTCCATTTCGTTAGCTCTTCTCCCTCCTGGTTGAGCGTTCATCTGGGTGACTTTTCATCCAGAAAGTAGCCGATTCAGGCGAAAGATGTGCCACGTCTGGCCTGTTCCATGCAGCTTCCTTCTCGGTGTCCAACATACCGGGTCGATGAGAACAGCCCTCTTCCTCTGGGGATAAACGCTTCCGGGTGTCCAGTCTTCACTCATTTCGATAACACTTTTATGAAAGCGAGGGCAATATAATTCTCAAACAGTCAGACACAAAGCTCTACAGAGCATCAGCAAATGTAGAGGGAGGCTTGAGGGAGCCTGGTTTAGGAATGTGGGCCCCTTGGGAGGTGCCAAGGTCCCCACTGGCCGTGGTAACCACATGGGACGTGCACAGAACAGCACCAAGGAAGACACTTAGCTTTAATCAGAGACCGCTGGACGCTTCCTCACCTGGGCCCTGGACTGGGTATCGTCATCTTGGAATCAAGATTCAGGAAGCATGGAGCCCCACCCTCACTTTCTAGCCCACAACCTGCAGCCCCCGCAGGGCTGAGTCCTCCCCCATTCCAGCCTGGCTACAGCCACACAGCAGGAAAGGACCAGGCCATGGATACTGGCCTGGGTGGAGACCCCTGGCTTCAGGCTGGTTCTGGGCACATACTGGGAAGAAAGGTTTGTCCAGGAGAATGTACCTGCGGGAGGGGCACCCCAGATTAGACCCAAGGTATGCATGTGTGAAGGATCAGAAAGGGCAAGGCAAAGAGTGTCTTTCTGACTTTCCCCTCCGCAGGCCAGGTCAAGCCCCCAGGTGTTCTCCCTAGAGCTCCAGAATCTTCTAAAGCAGTGCACACCACGTGCAGTTTTTCTCCTGTTGCAGCCATTCCTAGGTAATGCTGGTCTTCCTCCAGACCGGAAGCTCCGTGAAGGCAAGGTCGATGACTTTTATCACTCCCCACTCTCTGTCTTTCTTGCTCATTGCTGCCTTCCCAGGACCCAGGGAGGGGCAATACATGTTAGGTGGATGAATGAATGCATGGAGTCACTGTGAAGGTGAAAGAGCTCAGGCTAGCAAACACTTATTGAGTGCTTAGTGTGTGCCGGGCACTGCTCTTAGTACTTCCACGAATGAACCACCACTGGAGAAAGTAAGTAGCACAAGGAAGGGACTGAATACCAGCTTCCGGATGTCTATGGAGCTAAATTCCATTGGAGGCCCTTCACGGACCCCAGGGCTGCTCCCAGTTCCCCCAAGCCTACTGGATCCCAGCTAGAACCCAGTGTGAAGCTATCTGAGCGAATGGATTGAATTCTCCCTTGCTCTGCAGGAGTGAGAGCTGCTCCACACAGGTGTCTCTCAGGAAGGCCCAGATTTCTGGGGCTGCTTTTATCTGGGGCCAGCAGGCCCTGGCAGCACTTTCTGTCTGTCCCTGAGCGCTTACCTTCGGTCATTCCAACAGTGGAGATGAAACAGGGTGGGCAGCCATTGGCATCGGATTTCTGGACCAGCAGGCCTTGGAATTTTATGAGATCTTGAGTTGGAAGGTATGCTGGAGATCGTTCCATTTGTTCATTCATCCGTTCCCTCTGTGGCAGAGACAGTCTTCACTGCAGCCACTTTCCTCGCGGCACACAAGGAGATCGCATTTCCCGTCTCCTTTACACTTAGCCGTGGCCGTGTGATTGAGTTCTGGCCCATGGAGGCAGATGTGACATAAGCCACATTTAGGCCTGCCCCATAAACCACCCCCTGGCTCACAAAATCTCCCACTTTCTCTCTTTCTCCACCTGCAATTGAAAGGAGGAGACTGACATTTTAGAGGATGGAAGAGCCACGAAATGGAAGGAGCCTGGGCCCTAGAATGGTGGCCTACTGATGGGAAACACCCCATGGCCCTCAGAGGCAGAGAACGAAATGATTGTGTTAAGCCACTGAGAACTGGGGGCTTACCTGTTAGAGCATCAAGTGTTACCCCAGCTAATACAGCTCATTGAGCAAGTACTTACTGAGCATCTACTATGTGCCAGGCAGCGGGCTAAACTCTGAGATACAGTAGTGAACAGGTAGACAAGGTTCCTACCCTTTGGGGAGCTTCCATTCTAGTTGGAGAGACAGAATAAACAAATAGGATCATTTCATATGGTGGTAAGTCGAGCCAAGAAAAAGAAAACAGGGTAATGGCACAGAGGGGGATGGGGTGGGAGAGGAGTTTTTAAATCAAGTCATCAGGGAAGCTTTCCTTGAAAAGGGAATATAATATCTGCCCTGAGATTTGAAGACTGAAAAGACCTAGATCTGCAGAAAGAGCGTTCCGGGTATGGGAACAGCATCAGCAAAGGCCCTGAGGAGGGAACAGGGTGGCTGGAGGGAACGGGGAAGCAAGTGCAAATGGGTTTGGCGAGGGAGGTGGGAATCAGACTTGCAGGGCGATGGAGATGATGCAAAGGGATTTGGATGTTTGCCAAGAGTATTTTCAGTGTTTTATGACCTCAACATCGAAGAAGACCAAATGATTAGCAAAAATAGACGTTGCCCAATTCTCTTAGAGCGCCAGGTGACTGACTGCCCATCTGATATCTGAATCCTCTCTCAAGTGTCTCTGCCAAGCTATCTGTGCTTGTCTGCCTTCAGGGACAGGGAGCTCACCACCTAGCGAAGCGGCCCATTTATCTCTGCATGGTTCTGATGGCTCAAAGTCCTTCCTTAAATTGCCTTCTGGGGACTTCCGCTCCGTGGCTCTGGGATTAAATAAGTCACCCCTTTCTGTCTTATGGAATCAGGGCAGCTACTGTTTTGCCCAGTCATCAGGGATACCAAGGAGCATAAGATAAAGCGGTTGCCAGAGCTCCTAATAGCTCGTGTCTTTTAGGAGAGGTCTTTCAGGCAGAGAGATGCTTTGATACATGGACCAATGTCTCCCCGCCCCCCTCCTTCCTCCGTTCAGGCGACTACAGGGCGTTCTGTATATTCTGCCTGAGGGATGGATGTTACAAGAGGAGGATGAGAGAGTCGAGTTTGTGGTTTTTGTATGTCAAAAGCTTATTTTAAGTCACTAGAATCTGGCTTTTGAGCCTTAAAAGTATGAGTTTTGAAGGATCCAGGGTACAGCACTTAGAAAATAACAGACAACATGGAAGATGGTGATCAGTCAGAGATGGGTATTGGCATCTCTCAGCAGGGAGGGCAGCTCCTGAGTGGGGCACAGAGGGAGGGTCTGGAGATGAGACCGTCCCCATAGAGGGCAGGGGGACTCTCATCTTATATGCAGGAGGGGTAGACCCACAGAGGAGCAAATTTTCTTTGAGAGGATGCAAAGATTAGTTAGGGTGGAAGCAGTGGTTAATATCTCACAAATACCCTCGTCCATGCATCTGGTCATGCGTTCCCACCTCCTGCTATCCTTGCTGTTAATCGATCAGCATTTCCTCATTCAGTCCAGGGCCTACTGGAGAGACCCTCTCTTCTGCTGGGTTTGCTAAACCACAGGGTGTAAGCTTGAGGGGACATCTTGCCACCCTGATGGAAGAGCCTGCCTGTCAACAGAGTTGAATGAGAGAAAAATTAAGTTGAAAGAGACAGACAGCTTCCTGTTGGCATTGTGGAGACCCTGGATGCAGCCACACCTGAAGCTGTAGCTTCGAGAGTTTTCAGATATTCAAAAGACAGATTATTATTCTTGTTTGTGTCTTAAGCCACTGTGAGTTGGGTTTCTGTCACCTGCAGCCAGGAGTCCTGTAATACCACCTCGCAGATGGGAGTGAACGTGGGGAGTCATCAATTGGGTCAGGTGGGATGCTTTCTCACTGGAGTCCCCCACAACAGACGAGATGGCTGAAACTCAGAAAAGGCATAGAACGAGCCCAGGAATAGCTAAAGTTTGAACATGGCTCTGCTTTATAATTTTGATCCAGTGCGTGCCTTGGGAGGAGGGGGAGCTGATGCCCCCTGCCCCAATGTGCTCCTCTCATGGGCTGTCCTGCTGCCCATGCAGCAGAGAAGACATGAGAGAAGGGGCGTGTCTGGAGTGATGGAGGATCGTGCAAGCGAGCCTCTGTGCGCATCTGGATTGGGGAGCGAAGCAGATGGCCCATCTGACTTCACCACATCGTGTAAGTTTATGGCGTCGGCAGGTTCTCCTTCCTGCTGCGTTTATAGGGATGTCTTCAGGATTTCCTTTTTGATATACGAGAGAGGCGCGTAGGCTGGGGCCCTCCATCAGAGGGTAATCTGCGAGTAAATCACTGTAAACCAGCAGGCAAGTGTTTGCGCGGGCCGGAGCCCCGTACGTGCTTTGGGATAAATCTTCTCAGTAACGTGCTTACGCGCGTGACCCTGGGGATGAAACGGCATGAAAAGGTCAATTACAAGGGGCACAGGGAAGCTTGCCCTTTGCTCCCGCTCTGGACCAGAGGACAGAACAGTGGGATGGTAGGAGGGGTGTATTGGTTTCCGAGGGTAGCTATAATAAAGCGCCACACATGGAAGGGCGTAAAACAACAGAAATGGATTCGCTCATGGTTCTGCAGGCCGGAAGTCCGAGATCGAGATGTCTGCAGCGGTATGCTCTCTCTGAAGGTTCTAGGGGAAGACCCTTTGCCTGTCTCCTTCAGCTTCTGCTGGTGTCTGCAATCCTTGGGGGTCCTTGGTTTTAGATGCATCACTCCAGTCTCTACCTCTGTGATCACATGGCCTTCTTGAGTGTCTGTATCCAAATCTCTCTCCCTTTTCTCTTATAAAGTCACAAATCACTAGATAAGGACCCACTCTAATCAGCATGACCTCATCTTGATTACAGCTGCAAAGGCCCTATTTCCAAACAGAGTCACAGTCTGAGGACCCAGGTTGACACATTTTGGGAGGATAGTATTCCACCTGGCACAGAAGGGGAAAGGGAGGTTTTTGCATAAAGGAGGGGCTTCAGAATCTGTGCATGCCCCTTTGGGGCACTCCTTAAGATAGCAAATCTCACAGCAGCTTCTGTTCTTTCCAACAAATAGGCATATATGGGGTCCATATAAGGATGAAGGCTTTTCCTCTAACCCAGCAATTTTACTCCTAGGCATATACCCGTTAGAAATATGTCCTTATGGTCATTGGAAGACATATACTAGAATGTTCTCAGCAGAATTATTTCTCTTGGCTGAAAACTGGAAATGGCTACTTGGCAGATTGCAAAAATTGTCACGGTTGTATGTAGCCCATCCCATTAGGAGGCAGAGTCTATTTCTCCCTTGAATCTATGTTGGTCAGGTGATTTGCTGTGACCAATAGGATGTGGTGGAAGCAACGTGCGCCAGAACCAAGCCTGGGTTTTAAGAGGCCTTTTGCTTTCTTGGAACTTGCAGTGGCTGTGTGAAAAGTCCAGGCTAGTCTGCTGGAGGATGAGAAGTGGGTGGAGCAGAGATGAGCTTTCAGAGCTGACTTTATCTGAGAGCAGCCAGCCCCAGCTGTGGAAGTCCGACACTTGAGCAAGCCCAGCCAAGATCAGCCAAGCCCAACCCAGAGCAGAAGAACCACCCAGTGGATCCCAGCCCAAATCTGCGTCTGGAAGCATGTGCTAAATAAATGGTTGCTGTTTGAAGCCAGAGCTATGGGAGGCGTTGTTCCCTAGCAATAACTAATTGATACATAATCAACAGTAAAATGGATAAATAAATTGTGGTAGAGCCACAGATGGACTGACAAACATTAAGGGGAATAAATAAACTACTGCTACACAAGACAACATGGATGAGCCTTACAGATACTATACTGTGTGAAGGAAGCTCCACATGGCAGATTGCATCCTACAAGATGCCATTTATACAAAAAGTACAAGAATAGGTGAGCATGATCTATGGAGAGATAAGTTGGGATAGTGGTTACCTTTGAGGGGTTACTAAATAGGAGGGGTAACAAGGGGGATCCCTGGGGGCTAGTTACTGGGGTGTGTTCAGTTGGTTAGCATTCATTGGGTTGTACACTTAAAATATGTGCATTTTTGTGCATGTAGTTTATACTCTGGTAAAAAAGACTTAAAAATGTCAGGTCTCTTTTTCTCTTCTAGTTGCTGGAGAGCCAGTGGGATTGTATCTTATGCAGAGGACAGGTGCTTAAGGGGAGAATCACGTATAGTCAAAATGCCCTTGAAAATTCCTTAGGAAGCTATTATATTGGAGCCAACCATCATTTTTTTTTCATTTATCAAAGGCATCAAATTTTATTTTTCATTGAGAATACAGAAATTACAACATAATATTTGTTACCATAAGAAAAAATCCTTCAATAGGGAGTGTTTAACCTAACTTTTCTTCTTTTTTTGTAATTATACTTTAAGTTCTCGGGTACATGTACAGAAAGTGCAGGTTTGTTACATAGGTATACACGTGCCATGGTGGTTTGCTGCACCCATCACCCCGTCATCTACATTAGGTATTTCTCCTAATGCTATCCCTCCCCTAGTCCCTCATCCCCCAACAGGCCCCGGTGTGTGATGTTCCCCTCCCTGTATCCATCTGTTCTCATTGTTCAACTCCCACTTACGAGGGAGAACATGAAGTGGTCGGTTTTCTGTTCCTGTGTTAGTTTGCTGAGAATGATGGTTTCCGGCTTCACCCATGTCCCTGCAAAGGACATGAACTCATCCTTTTTTATGGCTGCATAGTATTCCATGGTGTATATGTGCCACATTTTCTTTATCCAGTCTGTAATTGATGGGCATTTGGTTTGGCTTGGTTCCAAGTCTTTGCTATTGTGAACAGTGCCGCAATAAACATGCGTGCATGTGTCTTTATAGTAGAATCATTTATAATCCTTTGGGTATATACCTGGTAATGGGATTGCTGGGTTAAGTGGTATTTCTGGTTCTAGATCCTTGAGGAATTGCCACACTGTCTTCCACAATGGTTGAAGTAATTCACACTCCCAACAGCGTAAAAGTGTTCCTATTTCTTCACATCCTCTGCAGCATCTGTTGTCTCCTGACTTTTTTTTTTTTTTTTGAAACAGTTTCATTCTTGTTGACCAGGCTGGAGTGCAATGGCACAACCTCGGCTCACTGCAACCTCCGCCTCCTGGATTCAAGTGATTCTCCTGCCTCAGCCTCCCAGGTAGCTGGGATTACAGGCATGTGCCACCACGCCCAGCTAATTTCATATTTTTAGTAGAGACGGGGTTTTGCCATGTTGGTCAGGCTGATCTGGAACTCCCGACCTCAGGTGATCTGCCCGCCTCAGCCTCCCAAAGTGGTGGGATCACAGGCATAAGCCCCTGCACCCGGCCGTTTCCTGACTTTTTAATGATCGCCATTCTAACTGGCGTGAGATGGTATCTCAAGGTGGCCAACCACCACTTCTCAATAAATCCAGCACGGTCCATTTTTCCTCCTGCATTGGGACAGATCACTGTTTCTCCTGTCAAGGTCCAGATGCAGTAAAGGCTTGTGTTTAGGGGCGGGACACTCACAGGGAGAGGGAGGAGCCATGTGCTCCTACTCAGAGACGTGTGAGACCCGACCGGAGGGCTCGGCTTGGAGCAGACACCTTCAAAGTGAGTGGTGTGGGGATTCCCCATCATATAATCTCCCTTTTGGGGTGTGAGGGGCAAATGTGTTTAGTTAAGTGGACCTTAGTTAAGTTAAATTCATGTATGATGTGGGGCCAGTGTACTAAGGCCTTACCTCTTGATTAACCAAATGTTCCTCCTCAATGACTCCACTGCTGCTCTTTAAGCCCTCTGGAAAGTCATCTTTCCAGACCTCAACATCCTCATCTGTAAACTGGGGGGCATGTGAACTTGCACAGATGGGCCCTCTGTCGCTTGGAGAGTCTGGGATTGTAAGCTGCCCTCCGGGAGATCAAAACACCCCACAAATGCAGGTGATAAGGGCTGACGTTGACTCTCGGGGTGACCTGGGTCAGTGCTCCCTTCTCTGGCTGGCCTCCTTATCTGCGCAGTGGGGACTTTGTCCCATGGTTCTCTTTTTGCAGGTGTTGGACAGAGGCGGGACACAGGGGCTTAGCTAGGGTCCCTGGTGCTACAGAAGAGGACGGTGATCACCAGGCCCAGGAAGGAGGGTCGCTGGGAATGAAGATCGCAGCCAGGCTGCAAGATGCAAGGTGAGGTGCCGGCAGCGTGCTGTGGTTTCAGGTGGGGACAGGCCCGGGGCAGCTTTTCCTGACGGCAGGTCTGCTTTCTCCCAGCCCCAACATGCCTTTCTGAAGGGTGAAGCCTCACAGTCCTGGCCTCAGAATGCTGGGGTGAGCAACTGGAGAACGGGCTTCCGGCCACTGCAGGTGGATTCAGAGGTGCTAGAGACACAGAGAGAGCAAGAATGAAAAGGAAGGGGCGTAAGGGACAGGTAGACACCCGGGGCAGGAGAGAAAGCAGAGGGCCGTCCACTTGGTGAATGTTTATTGAGTGCCTACTAGGTGCCAGATGCTGTGCTAGGGGCAAAGAAAGACGGAGAGAGAAAGGGAAAGGAGAAAGGAAGAGAGAGAGACAAAAGGAGTCAGACAGAGAAAGAGAGAGAGGAAGAGAGAAGGGTAGGGGAGAAAGAGAGAGAAAGGGAGGGAAGGAGAAAGGAAGAGAAAAAGGGAGACAGAGAAAGAGGAAGAGAGAAAGGGGTAAGAGAGAGAGAGGGAAAGAGAAAGAGAGGAAGGGAGAAAGACGGGGAAAGGGGGAGAGAGAGAAATGGGGGGAGAGAGAAAGAGACGGAGAGTGAGGAAGAGGGAAAGGAAGTGAGAGAAAGGGGGAGAGGAGAAAGAGACAGAGGGAAAGGGAGGAAGAGGAAAAGAGAGAGGGGAAAAGAGAGAGAGGGAGGGAGGAAGAGAGAGTGAAAGCAATAGAGAGAGAATAGAGAGAGAGGGAGGAAGCGGTGGCTGGAGTTTGCAGCTGGGCGTACAGAATGTCACAGAAACACTGAGCCGGATCTGACTGCAAAACTGTCTCCTCCCACCATGGATCCTGCCTCGGCCCCCGCCACTCCCCACTCCTCACATTCCATGCTCTGGACCTTACCGGGGGCTGGGTGGGCTACGCAGGAGTTCCCAAGGCCGGCTGATCACCAGCAGTGTCTGGGAGACCCTCAAAGGCACTCTAGAGTCCTGGACCCAACTCTGGCAATTTGGCTGCGGGATGGTGGCTGGGGCCTAGGAATCTGTATTTTCACAGCCACCGCCTCCCAGAGCTCAGCAGGCACGGGAGCCCAGGTGGTGGACACGTGTCCCCGGGGGGCCTCCCTAGGGCTCCCGCTGCTGTCACGGCCACACACGTCCTTTTGCAAACACACACGGCCGATGATTGATTCTCCGCCGCTCCCCTCGCGGCCCCGCGGGTCTGGCTGAATGGCCGGCATGTGGCCCGAACACCCTGCTGGGACCGCTTCCCTGCCCTCTGCCCCAGAAGTCGTTTGCTTGTTTTTAGACACAGCCTTTATGTCCAGCTGAAAGGACACCAGCCTCCCCGGAGCCACCCCTCTAAGCTGGAGCCAGGCTGGGGACAGTTCCTGGGCTGGGGGTGCTGCAGGGACAGAGGGACCTGGGTGCCAAGACTGGGCGTGGTGGCCCAGCATGAGCTCTCACACTTGAGAATGGACACTGGGGTCACTCTATGAATCTCAGGGGGACACTCAGGCTTCCTGCATCGAGGTGGCACTAGAATTGTTTGGGCGTTTGTCCTGTGTGGAGACATTGCACCCACCTTGATACTGTCAACAGCTTCCGGGAAAGAATCTTTCCTTTCTCCCTTCTCTTCCTCTTTTTAAAAAAAATTTTTTTAGACGGGATCTCGCTCTGTCATCTAGCTGGAGTGACAGAGCGAGACTGGAACGTGCGGTGGTGCGATCCTACCTCATGCAGCCTCCAGCTCCTGGGTTCGAGCGATCCTCCTGCCTCAGCCTCCCGAATAGCTGAAACTATAGGCAAGTGCACCAGGCCTGTCTACATTTACAATTTTTTTTGTAGAGATAAGGTTTCGCCATGTTGCTCAGGCTGGGCTCAAACTCCTGAACGCAAGCGATTCTCCCACCTCGGCCTCCGAAAGCACTGAGATTATAGCCGTGAGCCACTGTGTCCTGCCCGAAACTGTTTCCTTTTACAGTAATTTTGCGTCCCATGAACTAGAGCCTAGCAGTCTTGGCCTGGGCCTATATGAACAGATCCATAGGACAACCTCTGATTGTCAAAGGCCAGGCTCTGGGATTTAACAGACCTGCGCTTGAGTCTCAGGCGCATGCCTCAGCTTCCTTATGTTTTAAATGGAATGATCAGGCTGGCTTCCGAGAGTGGCTGGGAGAGTTCCCAACACCCTGGATGACAGAGGAGTGCTTAGCGCAGGAATGCGCAGCCCCACTTCCTTTCTTTTTTCTCTTATCCATCTCTCCTGGTCACTGTCACCTGGCTTTCCACCACCCTCTGGACAGGTGCTATAGAAAGGGGAGCACTGGGCCAGGAGGCTAGAACCCTGGGTCCCAATTCTCACTTTTGTGGGCCCTGCTGCATGATGTTGGGCAAATATCTGGCCTTCTCTGGTCTGGCCAGATCATCTCAAGAACACTTTCTCGTGCTGTGGGTGGAGGTTGTGAGCTTTTGGGGGAACTGGACTCAGTTTCCCCTTTCTGTGTACTTTCCATCCTGCCTGGTTCACAGCGGGTGCTACAGGGACAAGCATAGAAATGGGGTAGGTGGGTCATTAGCAATGTCTGGACACCAAACGGTGCAGGTCTGGTTGGAGGACCCTGGCGTCAGAACGTGGCTCATTCTTCCAGGAGAGCTGGGCTGGGGGCCGGGGGGGTGGGGTGGGGAGGGGAGAGACTGTTGCATTTCTTCTTAGTTGTTTTTGAAATGAAGTCTCTCTCTGTCACCAGGCTGGAGTGTAGTGGCACGATCTCTGCTCACTGCAACCTCCACCTCCTGGGTTCAAACGATTTTCCTGTCTCAGCCTCCCGAGTAGCTGGGACTACAGGCACACACCACCACACCCAGCTAATCTTTCTATTTTTAGTAGAGATGGGATTTCACTGTGCTGGCCAGGATGGTCTCCATCTCTTGACCTCATGATCTGCCCGCCTTGACCTCCCAAAGTGCTGGGATTACAGGCGTGAGCCACCGTGCCCGGCCACATTTCTTATTTCTTTGAACCTCTGAGGCCTTATCCTGTTCCTGCAGCCCCAGCCTACACTCCTAGTGAGGGATGATGTGGGATTAGGGGCCAGCTCTGGCTTCAGAGACCCCCTTCTTTCTTCTTCTCTCCCCTAACCAACCCTGTGGATTGGAAACATACCGGGCCCTGTCCCTTCCCTCTTCCAGGGACTTCATCCCACCCTCCTCCCCTCCCCTCCCCTCCCCTCCCCTCCCCGCTTCCTTCCCATCCTTTCCTTCCCTCCTTCCTTACTTCTCTCTCTCTTCTTCCTTCTTTCCTTCCTCCCTCCCTTCCTCCCTCCCTTCTCTCCCTCCCTCCCTTCCTCCTTTCTTTCTTCCTTCCTTTCTCCCCTCCCTCCCTCCTCCTTTCTCCCCTTCCTCCTCCCTCCCTCCCTCCCTCCCTCCATCCCTCCCTCCCTCCGTCCCTCCCTCCGTCCGTCCCTCCCTCCTTCTCTCCCTTCCGTCTTTCCTTCCTCCCTCCCTCCCTTCCCTCCTTCCTTCCCTCCTGCGTTCCTTCTTTCTTGGTCTAGCAAGACAGAAAAAGCAGGGCCCTGTATACTCACTTGCTACATCATCCACCAACCCATCCCAGTGCCAGGCAATGGGGACACAGCAGGGAACAAAACCACCCTGGTTTTGCCCTTGAGGGGCTCTGAGCCTGGAGAGGTGACTGCCATCAGCAGGCAGTGTTCACTCCAGGCACTGGGCTCAGTAATGGGGTTGCACAGGCCATGGAGGAGCCCATAGAAGGTCCCTAAATCAGCCTGAGGCAGCAGCTATCTGGGCAGGCTGCCTGGAGGAGGGGATGTTTAGGAAGACACCTGCAGAAGTTAGCCAGGGGAGGAACCGAGGGATGGGATGTGTTCCTGGCAGAGGGAGCAACATGTGCAATCCTCTGAGATGACAGCAGCATTCAGAATCCGAAAGAGGCTCAGAGATGGCTGGAAATGAAAAACAATACTAGTACCACCACCAGCAGTCATGGCGGCCCTCTCGGTGTGCACAGCTGCCTCCTGCACGATCTCACTAAGCCCCTCCGGAGTCCGCTCCCATTTTACAGACCAGGAAACAGGCCTGGAGATGCGGACACCCACCCAGGCCCTGCAGTGTATGTGGGGCCCCGGGCGGAGCTGGGGTTGGATCCAGGCTGTAGAAGCTCAGCCTCCTCCCCAGGACAAGCAGGCAGGTCCTGGGGGAACTTCCTCCCAGAGCTCCCCTGGGCCAGGCCGGGAGGCCCCGGGAGGCCCTGTGGGTGGGGGCGGGGCGTGGGAAGGCTGTAAACTGGCTTGGGGCGGTAGGGCTTTCCTGTCGCTGCCGGTGGCCCCCGCCTTTGTCCTCATGTGTCACTGAGGAATGCAGCTACAGTCCAGATAAAGGCAGCTTTGTTTGGAGACCTCAGGAGGGGGAAGGGGGAAGGGGGAGGGTGGGGGAGGGGGCAGGGAGAAGCAGGCTGGGGAAGAGGAGGGGTTACCATTCCTCCCTCCTGGCTGATCCCAGCCCCCTGGCTCTGGGCAGGAAGCACCTATGCCCTTGTGGAACCCACATCCTCTGCCATCCCCCTGAGGCACTTCCCTCTTCTCTGAGCCTCAGTTTCCTCATTTGGATGACGGGGATCATCTGTCAACCTCTATGGATAGTTTTAGAGGTTCCAGCCAAGTAACTCACGTGACTGATTGTACTTGCAAGCCATATTGATGCGTAAGAAAAAGTCAGCCCAGAGAGGTAAAGTGACTTGCCCAAGGTCCACACAGCTTGACCTTGGAAGGAGTGATGCAGTTGGGTGTTTGCCAAGTGTTGAGGGCGTGGGGCAGAACAAAGCTGGGATCCCAGGGTGGGCCCTTTGACTTGGCCAGCAAGGATGACAGGTGGGCCGTTGAATGCATGTACTTGCGCATGGAAGCCTCACCGGGGTGAGCGTTGGGTTTGCCCTTGGTCTCCACGGTCCCCATGCCCCTGGGCGCCTGGCACAGGTAGGCAGTAATGCTCAATGTCAAACCCACAGCCTCTGGGGCCAGGCGGCCACCACCTGGGCCTGTGTGATCTTGGGCTGGTCCCAAGCATCTCCATGTCTCAGCTTCCCCCTCTGTAAAATGGATGTAAGATGAGGACCCTCCTCGCAGCGTCACTGGGCAAGTTTAAGGAGACAGTGTGCACAGAGCCTGCTGGCATGGGTTATTAGGATTAGCGGGACAAGGGCTATCTGCTTGCTAGCTGCACAGAGGATTTTCCCAAGGTCATGGCTGAGGGTGCGCTGGGATGAGCCCAGGCTCCTCCGGGCTGTTTCTGCCCAGGAAGGAAGGGTGTGAGTCCTGCAGTGCAGGGGTGAGCCGGTCAAGTGCAGGAGGAGTAGGCATCGCGTGCTGCCTGTTCCAGGCCAGGCTCTGCCCTTTTGGGAGGAGGTGTCATGTGGGTCTGGAGCTAAGGGCCACGGCCCCCTGGCCCCTCCCCACAGACGGATGTCGACAGACAGATGGTCCCGGACTGGGCACGCTCAGTCATGGCCCAGATATAACCTGGGCCCCTGGGGCGGCTCCCTCTGTCTCTCTGTCTCACAGCAGCTGCAGCCAATCCCAGCGGGTCTGAGGCTTCACTTTGCCCACTGAGGCTTCACTTTGTGGGTCTCACTTCATTCTTTTTGCATGCAAGAGGAAATGGAAGTCACTTCCCCAGAGAGGGGAAGTGACTCACCCAAAGCCGCACAGCAAGCAAGGGACAGAATCCTCTCAGTCACTGACATGGGAAATGTTTCTGGAATCTGAAGGGTGGATTAAGTCCATCAGGGAAGAACATTCCTAGAGAAAGCCCTGACTTGGACAAAGGTACGGAGGAGAAGTTCTGTGATGGCTGAGGGTGTGGGTACCAGTCTGCTGGGGTCCAACCTCACTCTGGCCTTTGCTGTGTGACTTAGAGCAAGTGCACCATCTGCTCTGTGCCCCCGTTTCCTCACCTGTAAGTTGAAGATATTCACACTGTTTATGCCATAGGGGTTCATTCATGCAAGATGCTTAGCATGGGTCCTGGCATAGAGTAGGTGCTCAATAAACACGAGCTGTTAGGAAGGCATGGGGGATAAAGGACACGTAGAACATGGGAACCACCAGCCAGTGGTTGGTAGGGAATGTCTAGAGTCCAGAGTGGGGTGTTGTGGCCCCATGTGGAAGCTTGGGGAACCACGGCTTGGCCCTGTTAAGAGAGTGGGTGGGGGCAGGGCAGGGTAGAGGCTGGGAGGTTCCCGCAGGAGGCAAGCATTCCAGGTGAGCAATCCCGGGGCCATGAGACTGGAGTGGAAATGGACGAGAAGGAGGTGGACAGGAGGGGCTTGGAGCCTGCCTGGATGTGGCAGGAAGAGGACAGCTGTCATCCAGGAGAACAGACCCGGGTTCCGATGGAGGAGAGGAACCTGCAAAGGGAGAGATGGAGCCCTTGACTGGGTGGGGTGAGCCACTCTCTGAGAGTCTCTGAGGTGCCCAGCCTGGCCCAGGAGGTATCAACATGCTTAGGGTGGCAACATGTTTGCAGGGTGCTGCCACCGTGGCACGTGTACCCCTATGTAACAAACCTGCACGATCTGCACATGTGCCCCAGAACTTAAAGTATAATAAATAAATAAATAGCAATGAGAGTATGAAGTGGGCCAGGAGTTCGAGACCAGCCTGGCCAACATGGTGAAGCCCCGTCTCTGCTAAATATACAAAACTTAGCTGTGTGTGGTGGTGCATGCCTGTAATTCCAGCTCCTTGGAGGCTGAGGCAGGATAATTGCTAGAACCTGCGAGGCAGAGGTTGCAGTGAGGAGCTGAGATCGCACCACTGCACTCTAGATTGGGCAACAGAGCAAGACTCTGTCTCAAAAAAAAAAAAAAAAAAAAAAAATTCAAGAAGGCAACCACAAAAGGGAAACCCAGCTCGGAGCCTTTCTGAGCGCCACGCTCTGTGCAACTGCGGAGATCTCGCGGCCATAAAGCTGGCTCTGATCATGCCCATTCCACAGAAGAGAAAACGGAAGCTCGGAGAAGTGAAATGTCCTGGTATTCTCACTCCAATTCCAGAGTGTCCTATATTCCGCACTCCCTTTTAATGTCTGTTCAGGTCTAATTTTTATTCACCAATCTCCAAAGAAAGGTTTGAAGGAATTGATAGTGAAATGCAGGTGCTATTAATGCAGGTGCAAAGGGAGGCACATCACGACCCTGAAGGAAGTTGCTGGCCTGGGAGCTGTGTGACCTTGGATGGGCTGCGCAAACTCTCTGTGCGCACTGTCCCTCTGCAGAGACTGGCTTAGGGCTCAGAACTCCTGCTCCCCCAGCCCCCAGGCCTTGCCCCCCTTCCTGACCCACATTCCCCTCGGTGTCTGAGGCTTGAAGCGGTCATAAAAAATAAAACCACAGTCCCCTGATGTGCTTGCTGGCTTCTCAGGCCTTATTTTTTTTGGCTGCTAAGGAGACTAATAAATGGCTTGCCACTTGACGTAATCATTAAAGGCTTCACTGAGCTGTGGGCAGTGTTTCCTCTCCTCCTTGGCCGGGCCTGGGGCACCCAGCCACTGAGGGTGGCAGTGATGGATGGTGTCATCATGGGGCTTGCCCGGGGGAAGTGCTGGTGGTCGGCCATGGCTCTCTCTCCTGCAGGCTCCTGGGCTATTCATTACGGGAAGGAGGAGCTGAAGTGTGGGGGTGACGGCTGGCTTCCAGAAGGAGCATGGGCTGGACTCAGGCGGAGTGTGGGCCAGGGTGAATATAGAGATTAGTGTTTGGGTGCAAAGACTCAATTGATGAGTGGCCAGTAACAGAGGGAAGGAAAGCAGGGTGTAATCCAAGAATACACCTTCAAACATTTTCTGAAGTTAGATAATTGGCAAAAACTTTAAGAACGGAATTAAGAATTGATTAAAAAAATGATGTGATAGATTGGTTTCAAAAATTCTCTTCTCTGTATCTGTATCCTTTGCAATGTGGCTTTGCACTTCCTCTCATCGAGAGATAGAGTCTGTTTCCAACTCCTTGAATGAAGCCTCGGTCATGTGACATGGTTTGGCCAATAGAATGTGGTGGATGTGATGATGTGATTCTGTCCCCGTTCTGGACTTCAGCCATAAGGGACTCGCAGCTTCCATTTGCTGTCTTGAAATCCTGCTGCTGCCGTGGAACAAGCCTAGCTAGCTTGCTGGAGAATGAGAGACCATGTGGAGTAGAGCCAAGCTCTGGACATTTGAGAGAGCCCTGTTATGATCAGCAAACCCAGCCAGGGATGCACAAGTAAGGCTGATTAAGATCAGAAGAACCAGCTAGCTGACCTGTAGATGCATGAGCAATAATACATGCTTACTGTTTTAAGCCATTGAGTTTTGTGGTGGTTTGTTACACAGCAATAGCTGACTGATACAAGTCATAATGCCCAGTGTGGGTGATGGTGTGGGGAGATAGGCTTTCTCACACATAAATAGCAGAAAAGTTTGCTAAAATTTTGCATATCCATTGAAGTAACAAAACAAATAAAAGGGTTATTATGGAGATTCTTTCTTTCTTTCTTCCTTCCTTCCTTCCTTCCTTCCTTTCTTTCTTTCTTTCTTTCCTTTTCTTTCAAGATTGGGTCTCATTCTGTCACTCAGGTGAGAGTGCAATGGTGCAGTCATAGCTCACTGCAGCCCCAACCTCTTGAGCTCAAGTGATCATCCCACCTCAGCTTCCTGAGTAGCTGGTGTTACAGATGTGTGCCACCAAGCCTGGCTATTTTTTGCTGTAATTTTTTGTAGAGATGGGTTCTCATCTCCCTGTGTGACCCAGGCTAATCTCAAACTCCTGGCCTCAAGCAATCCTCCTGCCTTGGCCTCCCAAAGTGCTGGGATTCCAGGTGTGAGCCACTGCCTGGAGATTCAATGCCTGGGCCGAGTGCCTAGCATAACACTTGGCACTTAAAAAATGCCCAACACGTCTTGGTCCTTTCTCTACGGGCATATCACAAAGGGCAACAACATTCAGGAAAGATTATTCACAGTCTCTGTTTTGGGGATGAATTCCTTTAGAAATCCTAAAGAATTTGTTTCTTAGGAACAAAGATTTTATCGACAAGGTTGTCCATGATAACGTTGCTTACAGCAAACGAGCAGAAACAGCGGACATGACCAACGCTGGTACAACGCTCTAGTGATAACCATTGTTACTTACTGTGCTGTTTATTTTTGCTTATTACCACTTATTTTTACTTACATGGCTTGAATCAAGGAAGGTCCAGCTACAGGCTGAAATTCAGTTCAGCCACAAAATCAGGTCTTGGAACTTAGTGACACAGGAAAATAACTTTTTTTTTTTTTGAGATGGAATCTCTCTCTGTCACCCAGGCTGGAGTGCAGCAGCGCGATCTCGGCTCACTGCAACCTCCGCTTCCTGGATTCAAGCAGTTCTCCTGCCTCAGCCTCCCAAGTAGCTAGTAGAGACGAGATTTCACCATATTGGTCAGGCCGGTCTCGAACTCCTGACCTTGTGATCTACCTACCTCAGCTTCCCAAAGTGCTGGGATTACAGGTGTAAGCCACCTTGCCTGGCCCGGGAAATACACTTTCTTACATATAACTAGTAGAAGGGCAGTTTGCTAAAACTTTGCATTTCCATTGAAGACATGAAAAGATGGAAAGGTCTTTATAGGCTCGAGGTGACATGATCATTTTGTGGGTCCACTTCTCAGTCTGTTAAATGAGAAAAGAACCAGATTACAAAATAGAATTACAACGTGATCTCTATTGTCATGAAAAGTCGTTGTTTGACATCTATCTCTTTCTCTTTTTGCATCTGTGCAGAAAAAACAAATCTGGAAGGGACTAACCTAAGATGTTGTCTGGGTCTGTCCCTGATGCTGGGCTCCAGGTCTCTTTTTGGTCTTCATATTAGTGCATTTATTTTAAGCTTCTTCTGTGCCAGATGCATGCCTCTGGAGTCTCTTTCACTCCTTACAATGAATCTGTGATGTGAGCACTAAGACTGTGCCCCTTTCACAGATGATGACATTAAGGCTTTGAGAAGCACCTTGTCTGAAGTTCCACAGCTAGTGATGTAGGCAAATACCTACATTGCCAAATTGGCTACAATAAGCATGTATTATTTTGATAAAATCAGAAAAAAACTCATGTTAATTTTTAATGAAAGAAAGCCAGAAGATTGGTGACCACCCTCAAGATTTAATGGTGTCATCAAGATGGGGCCCTGGTCAGACAGGAGCTCCTGGGGAGATTTGAGGATTTTACTGGGCTTGAGTCTTTATGGGACAATGACCATCATAGGAGGCTGCATTAATAGCCGTGCAGAGGGGGAGCTGAGGAGAGCGATGGTAGTGGTCCACTTGGGGCCAGTAGTCCATCACACTCAGAGGGACCTTTACCCCTGGGGGCACTGACCACAGACCTCCAGCTCCACAAGGACCAGGATCTGTCTGCTATGTGCTTGGCTGGATCCGCAGCATCCCGCAAACCTCCAAGCATCCAGTAAGAGCTCAAGGAACATGAGTTAAGTGAGTGAATGAATGAATGAAATCAGAAGCCAGTGGCCAAGATGAGGAGGGATCTGGAGAAATGATAATACGGAGTACAGGCTGGGTGTGGTGGCTCACGCCTGGAATCCCAGCACTTTGGGAGGCCAAGGTGGGCAGATCACTTGAGGTCAGGAGCTCGAGACCACCCTGGCCAACATGGTGAAACCCCTCTGAGAACAAGAGCCCCTCTGCCCTCTTCTGCTAAAGTTCCCCGTTGCATTTTCCAGACCTGGAGGAACCCTGAGAAATGATCTCGCCCTACCTTCTCAGTTGAGATTTAGCAATTTTTTTTTTTCAAATAATCTTTTCGCTCTGATGAACAAAGAATTAGTCCCTGGGGAAAATTTGAAGAATGATAAAAATACAAGGGAGCAGAAGCCTGCACCTGCCCCGCCTTTCACCTTTCCACCAGCAGAACCATCAGGGTTGATGTGTGGCAGCTCTCACTGCTTCTGGTGTTGGAGGCCACCTACAGTTTGAATCAAACAGGAGATTCCTCCACTTCATAAAGGTCTGGCTGGTCCTGTGGAGAGGAGGTGTGATCTGTTCAGGGCCTCCCAGTGAATCAGGTGGACCTGGGGCAGGACCTATGCTGCCTGCCTTGGGCAATTGGACAATCATGGGTAGGTGCTATCTGTACATGAAGATGGAATCGAGGCAGAGGGGAGCAGAGTGGTAATCCCAGCACTTTAAAAGGCTGATGGGGGAGGATTGATTGAGGCTAGGAGTTCGAGACCAGCCTGGGCAACATGGTGAGACCTTACTGCTACAAAAAATTAATATAGGGCTGGGTGCAACGGCTCACGCCTATAATCCCAGCACTTTGGTACGCCGAAGCAGGGGGATCACCTGAGGTCAGGAGTTCAAGACCAGCCTGATCAACATGGTGAAACCCCATCTCTACTAAAAAACAAAAAATTAGCCAGGTGTGGTGGTGTGCACCTGTAATCCCAGCTACTCAGGAGGCTGAGGCAGGAGAATCACTTGAACCCGGGAGGCAGAGGTTGCAGTGAGCCAAGATCATGCCACTGCACTCCAGTCTGGGAGACAGAGCGAGACTCTCGTCTCAAAAAATAATAATAATAAAATAAAAAATAGCCAGTCTGGGTGGCACACGCCTGTAGTCTCAGGTACTCAGGAGGCTGAGGAGGGAGGATTGCTCGAGCCCAGGAGGTCGAGGCTGCAGTGAGCTGTAATCGCACCACTGCACTCCAGCTTGGGTGTGCAGCAGAGCAAGATCCCATCTCTAAACAGAAAAAGAAAAAAGAGCAAAGCAGGCTCCTTTAGGTGGGGAGAGATGTTTCTCTGAGAGGTGACCTCTGAGCTGGGGGCTGAGGGATGAGGAGCGGCGGGAAGGCTGGAGGAAACAGCCAGGGCAAAGGCCTGGAGGCTGGCTTGGTGTGAGCAAAGCAGAGTGAGAGGAGACAGGGTCAGATTGCTGGACAGGACCAGGACACACAGGGTCCTGGAGGCCATGGTAAAAGTGGCCATGGTAAAAAGTTAAGCAAGGGGGAGACGTGACTGGATTCACGTCCTGAAAGGCCGCTGGCTGGCGTGGGGCTGAAGCTGGAGTTCTGCCGAGCCTCTGCCAAGTCCAGCCCCCTGGCACATGGTTCTGATGGGACCCTGCCCTCCCTCCAGCCCTCTGGCCTCTCTCCTAGGGGGGCATGCAGTGGGTGGGTTCACTGGCTGGGTTACAGACCAAGGCCTCCTTGTATCAGGGAGTTAGTGGATGGGGGTCAGGGAGCACCGGCCCTCATCGCAGGGAGATGGGAACAGTAAATCCCTTCCCTGGCCTGGCTGGGGCCTGCCTGCCCTGCACGGCCCCAGTGACATCCCACTCCTGTTCCAGGGCATCTGCCAAAGCCAAGCTGGCCATGCTCTGCTTTGCTCAGCCTCCCTGTGACCTCAGTGTCATGCCATGTGAGGGGCCCGATGACCACAACTCACTGGGCATCCAGGTCAGGCCAGAGCCTGAACCAAACACCTCTTATCAGCCTGGGCACATCACACTGGACCCACAGGCTCAGACTCAACCAACGATCAGGGACACAAAGTCACCTGCTGAGGGTCGCACGACCCATCATGGGCACAGCGGGAGTGTAGGGCGCTTCTCTGCAGGTCCCTCCTGCCCTGCCCTAGGCTCTATTTCTCAGCCCCTGGGGGATGCCCTTTACTAGGTCAGAGGAAGACAGATGGGGAAGGGTGTTCCAGCCAGAGGGAACAGTATAATCCTGGATGGGCAGTGTATATACTTTTATACTGCCTTATTGAGATATAATTTACAAACCATACAATTCACCCACTTGAAGTGTACAATTCAATGGTTTCTTTTTCCTTTTTTGAGGGCAACATGGCAAGACCTCATCTCTACAAAGAATACAAACTATGAGCTGGATGTGGTGGCACACACCTGTAGTCCCAGCTACCTGGGAGACTGAGGTGGGAGAATGACCTGAGCCAAGGAAGTTGAGGCTGCAGTGAGCCGTGATCATGCCACTGCACTCCAGCCTGGGTGACAGTAATATTCTGTCTCAAAAAAAAAAAAAAAAAAAAAAAAAAAGAAGCCAGACACAAATGGTCTCATGTTGTATGATTCTATGTATATGAAATATCCAGAATAGGAAAATCTGTAGAGACAGAAAGTATTAATGGATTAATGGTTGCCAAGGGACAGAGGGTGATAACTAACGTTATAGGGTTTCTTTTGGGGGTGATGAGAATGTTTTGGAATTTGACAGTGGTGATGGTTGCACAATTCTTGATTATACTAAAAACCACTGAGGCTGGGCGCCGTGGCTCATGTCTGTAATCCCAGCACTCTGGGAGGCCGAGGCAGGCGGATCACTTGAGCTCAGGAGTTCAAGACCAGCCTGGGAAACACGGGGAAACCCCATCTCTACAAAAAATACAAGCATTAGCCAGGCGTGTTGGCATGTGCTGTAGTTCCAGCTACTGGGGAGGCTGAGGCGGGAGGATCACGGGAGCCCAGGAGGCAGAGATTGCAGTGAGCTGAGATTGCACTGCTGTACCCCAGCCTGGGCAACTGAGCCAGCCCTGTCTTCAAAAACAAACAAACAAAAAAAACAAAACACACACACAAAGCTGTCCTTCATAAGTAGTAGTTGTCACGATCATGCCTCTCTCACACACACAGCTAGCCGGGAAGGGCATTCCTGGCAGAAGGATCAGTATGGGCAAATGCTGGGAGTTAGGAGTGGGAAGTGGAAGAGAGTTTTGGAAAGTGACTGGGTCCCCAGCAAGCCCCTACATTGGAGTTCATACATCTTTCTGCCCACAGCTTCTCATGCAAATCATATGCAAATCTCTCCCCTCCCATCAGCCCGGTGGCACCCAGAGGAGTGGGAAATATTCTCGATTGGGCCCTTCCCTTCATTAATTTCCAGGTCGTAGTACATTACTCATGGATAATTAAGAGTGAGCTATTAATACAACATTTAATATTCAAGTGCAGCGAAGAGGAGAGAACTGTAAGTCACAGAATCCAATACGACAAGACATTGCGATTTAGCAATGAGATATGTATACGTATATTTCCCTTCCAGATGCTCAGGACTGTCCTTCGCTGAAATGTGGGCCTGAGAACTTCGTCTATTGATATATGAATACACCTTAAATCACCAGGAAACCCATCTGAAGGGTCCAGGGGGTGCGGCTAGGCAGTAAGTACGCCCAGAAGTGTAACCATGGGGCATGTCTGGAGGGAGGAGGTGGCCCGCCTGTCCCTTGGCTGGCTTGGTACTGATGCGGGGGAGATTGGCAGAGGTAGAGACAAAGGGAGAAATGTGCAAACGTGATGATTCCTGTCCACACCTGGGGTGGGAGGTGGGGTGGGGGATGGAGCACCTGGATTCTGTTCACCCCCAAACTCGAGTTCATCCTGGCTGGAGGCTAAGGCAGCCTGGACTACCCAGACACCCTTCCTGTATGACCTTGAAAATAAGGATCCTCTCGTGTCTCAGCCTCACCGATCCCCAAGGCTTGACACAGAAGAGGAGCTCAGTCAATATGGAGTGACAGAGCCGAATGTCTCTGAGCATCTTGGGGGCCTCAGTTCCCAAAGCCATAAAATGGACTCTCCGTGGAATAATCCTGAAGGGCCAGTGCCCAGCTTCCTCTGTCTAGAGGGAGGAAGTACACGTGCACATGAGAGCGTCACCTAAATGCCAGCAGCCGATTGTCACAGAGGCTGTGCAGTGTGTGTGGCTGGCAGACCTGGGTTACATCTGCGGACTGTAGCTCCCTGGCTGTGTATCCAGTCCTTTCCACCACACCAGGGATCTACCTCCTGATCTGCAAAGCGGGATAGGGTTGTCTCCAGGTCATTCAGACTTAAAGCAGGGACGGGGTTTCATACATCCTGAGTGCTCGGGAGGGTCAGTGGTACCCGTGGCTGGTGTATGTGATTCTGTTGTCTTGACAGTGGCTTTGGCTGTGAGCTGATCAATAGGCCCCCGGGGTGGTCCATGGATGGAGGTGAGCTTGCAGGTGGAGGCGTGGAGCTGGGAGGAGAGTCTGCTCTTCACCAGGCATAAGCTGGGCATATCCATGGAGAACTGGATGTCTAACACTCACATCCAAGCTGCAAGACATCATCGTGTTGCTTTGTTTAACAGGCGAGCCTGGGGAGTCTCAGAGACGTCAAGGCACTTTCCTGGAGGCACCCAGCAGAGCCTGGGTCTCCTGGAGTCTCTGTCTCCAAGGCCTATGCTGTGGTCTCTTGCTTGGGACTCATGGGAGTGCTGAGTGGAGAGGCGGGAATATGGCGGCAGCTAGCTAAGGCTCAGAGTTAGATTGCCCCGAGTTTGACTTCCACCTTGGCCCTGTGTGACCCTGGGAATGTCATTCCTTACCCTGTCACCCGGGCCTCTCATCTTGAAGTGGGAATAATGGAATCAGAACCAACCTGCTGGGGTCATTCTGCAAGGCAGGCAGGTCAGTGTCCTCCAGGCTGTTGCTGGGCCCATAGGAATTGCTCAAAATACAGCTGACAGTTGGGGATTACCCAGTGAATCAATATCCAGTGAATTAGTGTCCATCTGTGCCCATGTCACAGATGAGAAAACTGAGGATTGTAGAAGAAAAGCAACCTCCAAGGTCACAAATAAATGAACTGTCTGAATCCAAAGTGAGCCTTACTACACCCCAGCCATAACTGTATTAACAAAAATGATATTCTTATTAATTTTTTATCCTACTGACCCCTTCCTATCACCCTCAGAATTTGTGGGTGATGAGCCTCCAGGGTCTCTCCAGAGGAGGAAGCTCAGAAAGGACTGTGTCCAAGGTCACATAACAGGTCTGAAATGGCAGCCAGGCATGGTGAGAAAGAGGTGATAGCTCTGAAGTACAGCAGGGACGATATTTATCGTTTCCTCTGAATTCTGGGCCTGGCAAGGTAATCAATTCCCTTAATTCATTAATTCAACAGAAATGCACAGGACACCTACTCATCTGCTGCATGTTGGATACCGGGCAGCTGAGATAAGTTTGCCAGAGACCCTGTGCTCTGGGAGTACACAATCTATTGGGGAGGCCAGATTCATATACTAATGTGGCTGTGTGCTTACGACCCACAATGCCCGGACTCTCACGCATGTTACAGCTCACACAGCCTGCCTGTTTCCTTTGTCTCATTTGAACAGCCAACAAGCAGTGCCTTGGAGCTGGCACACGATGTCCATTTTGCAGATGATGAAATTGAGTTCAACTCAGGACACAGCCTTGCGTAAGACCATACAGTGAACCAGTGGCAAAGGCGGCGTGCACGGCCACAGCGGCTACTTACTCTTAACAAGTTAACGAGGAGTTTTATATCCTAATGCGTCGAAACTCACAGCGACTGTAGGAGGCAGGGACTGTCATGACTACTATTTAACAGATGAGGAGATGACAGATTAAGAGAAGATGTCATTGCTTGAGGTCACATTGTCATCCACACAGCCTGGATCTCCAGGTGGGACTGTTTGACCCTGAAGCCAGATGCTTTTCTGCTAGACCCTCTCCTGGGGGAAAGCCAAGGTATTCTGTGAGCTTTGTGAACACCGGGAACCTGCCTGTCTCCTTCCCTGTTATAGCCTGGCTTCAGAAAGGCTTACTGAATAAATGGAAGAATAAGGGAAGGATGGTAGGTTTTCCCATTCACTCATCAACTTGTGGACAGAAGGTACATTCCCCCTAAATTCATATGTTGAAACCCTAACCCTTCCTGTAGCCATATCGAAGATGGGATCTCTAAGGAAGTAATTAAAATTAAATTGGGCCATAAGGGTGGGGCCCTGATCTGATAGGATTAGTGTCCTTATAGGAAGAGACACCAGAGCTCTCCCTCTCTCTATGCATCTCTGTGCACACAAAGAGAAACCGTAAGCACACGGTAAGAAGGCAGCTGTCTGCAAGCCCGGAAGAGAGCCCTCAGCAGAAACCAATCAGCTGGAATCTTGATCTTGGACTTAGCCTCGGTAATTGTGAGAAAATAACTTCTTCCTGTTTAAACTACTCAGTCTTAGGTAGTTTGTCATGGTGGCCTGTCTTAGACAGCTGGGGTGCTATAAAAATCATCATACACTGGGTGGCTTAAACAGAAGAAGTCTAGTTCTCATAGTCTGAAATCAAGGTGCCAGCATGGTTGGGTTCTTGTGGGGTCCCTCTTCCTGGTTTGAAGATGACTGTTTTCTTGCCAGATCCTTGCATGGCAGAGATCAGAGAGAGAGCGAGCCGGTACTCTCCTGTCTCCTCATGCGGGCACTCATCCCATCACGAGGGCTCTATCCTCATGACTTAAGTACTTCCCTAACTCCCTACCGTCTAAAACCTTCCCGCTGGGGAGTGGGGTTTCAACATACGAATTTTCCAGGGCACACAAACATATAGTGCATAATACAGCCTGAGTAAGTTACTACACCTTCTATTCCCTTCTCTCTTCCTTCCTTCCATCCACCCATCCACCCATCCACCCATCCACCCATCCATCCATCCATCCATCCATCCATCCATCCTCCCATCCATCCATCCATCCATCCATCCTCCCATCCATCCTCCCATCCATCCATCCATCCATCCATCCACCCATCCATCCATCCTCCCATCCATCCATCCATCCTCCCATCCATCCATCCATCCTTCCATCCGTCCATCCATCCATCCATTCATCCTCCCATCCATCCATCCTCCCATCCATCCATCCTCCCATCCATCCATCCATCTGCCCATCCATCCATCCTCCCATCCATCCACATTCATCTGTCATTCAACTGATTCTCCCTCCCTTCTTTCTATCCTTCCTTTTTGCCTTACTTCCTTGCTTTCTTCCTCCTACCCATCCTTTCATCTAGCCATCCATCTGCATCCACCCATAATCATTCAGCCCTTCTTTCTTCTCTCTCTCCCTTCCTCCATTCCATCCTTTCATCCTTCAATCCTTTTATCCATCTACCCATCCATTAGTTAATCCTCCCTCCCTCCCCTCATCTACCTGTCCCTCTAGTATACCCTTCCTCTTACCCATCTATCCATCCATCCATCCATTATTCGACTCTTCCTCCCTCTCTCCCTCCCTCTCTTCCCTCTTCTCTCCCCCTCCTTCCTTCCATCTACCCATCCTTTCATCTATCCATCCACCCATCCATATCCATCCATCATCATTCAGCCCTTCTTTCCTCCCTCCCCTTCTCCCTCCCTTCCTCCATTCCATCCTTCATCCTTCAATCATTTCATTCATCTCTCCGTCCATTAGTTAATCCTCCCTCCCTCCCTCCACTCATTCATCCGTCCCTCTAGTATACCCTTCTTCCTACCCATCCTTCCTTCCTCCCATCCATGCATCCATCCATCCATCCATCCTTCAACTCTTCCTCTCTCTCTCCCTCCTCCCTTTTCCCCCACTTCCCCTTCCTTCCTGTCTTCCTTTCTTTCTCCTACCAATCCTTTCCTCCTTTCATCTATCCATCCACCCATCCATGTGCATCCATCATCATTCTGCCCTTCTTCCCTCCCTCCCTCCCTCCCTCTCTTCCTCCATTCCATCCCTCTGTGCTTCCGTCCTTTCATCCATCTATCCATCTACTGGTTAATTCTCCCTGCCTCCCCTCATCCAGCTGTTCTACTAAACCCTTCCTCCTACCCACCATCCTCCATTCTACCCATGCACTCTGGGGAGGATCGCTGCCGCCCTCACCCTCACACTGTACTCTGTGCTAAAGCATTACCCAAAGCACACCAAAGCCTGCTCTTGGGATTCAGCCTGGGGATCAGTGGGATTCCTCTGTGAGTTTTCCACCATGGCACCTTATGGAAGGGGTCTCTCTTACTCAACTGTCACACAGGAAAACCTTGTTAAGTTACACTATCCCAAACTAACCCTCCAAATTTGGTTTAAAAGAATTCCAACTAGCCATCTGTTTGCACAAGGAGGTAACACACAGAAAATTAATTTTGTGTGCACAGATAGAAATGATGAAACCCCAACAGCTGCCCAGATATTTCATGCTGCAGAGGCTGGAGCTTTTAGGGAGGCCTTCTCAAGGGAAGTCTGGCCTGGAGAAGCCAGGTACCTGGGGGAAGGTTGGGAAAATTCCCGACAGCCTCCCCCACCTGCTCCACCTTGGCCCCGCCCAGGCCAGCTCTGTGCAAATCACCCAGAAACCTCATTTGCATCTACACCAGCTCATTTCCATATCCCCCAGCTCTGGGTGGCACAGCTGCCACTGGGCCTGTGGACAGCAGTCCCTTTTGTTTTCCCATGCCATCCAGGGAGTTGCTCCATCACCCTTCAAATATGGGGGAAAAAAAAGAAAAGAAAGAAAGCAAGTGAGAAAAAGAAAAGGAAAGGGGAAAAAACCCTGAAGACAAAGAGACAGGCACCATCTGGGCAACAGGAAGGGAAGAAAATGCCACTGCCTGGAGTTTGGACCCTGGGGAAGCAGGCAACAGAGGGATGGGGCCTCGGGGCTGGCTGGAGCAGAGGATCTTGGAATTGTCAGGACTGGCTCAAGTCCCAGCCTCGTCATTTACTTGGCTTTGGGATCTCAGGCAGGTGACTGGGAGGCTCATGCCTCTGTTTCCCCATCTGGGACATGGCACTCTCACACTGGTGGCCTATAGTTGCTCGGAGAACCCCCAGGAGGCTGTGTGGACATTGCCTGGCACACAGTGGTCCCTCAGCGCCTGCTCCCCGATCATTCCTGCTGCAGACCTCAGATGGCAAAGGGACTGCCGCGTCTGAGCTGGTGGCACTGCTTGGCACACCCTCTTCTGCGGGACCAGCTGTGTCCACCCTGGCTCTGCCCTGTCCTTTTCCCTCCCTGGGCCTCAGTTTCCCCAAGGTGGTGAAACTCCAGCTCCAAAGGCTGGTGCCCTTCAGTTGTCGCCTTACTCCTGTGTTTAGCAAATTGCAACAAAAGCCAAGGTATAGTGATGATAATGATGATGATGATAATGATATGAATATGTTTTTAAATTGTTATGGGAACATAGTAGTTATATATACTTACGGAGTACGTGAGCTATTTTGATACAGACATGCAATACCTAATAATCACATCAGGGTAAATGGGGTATCCATCTCCTCCAGCATTCATTTTTTATGTTACAAACAATCCAATTATACCCCTTTAGTTATTTTAAAATGTACAATTAAATTATTACTGACTATAGTCACCCAGTTGTGCTAGCCAATACTAGGTGTTATTTATTCTTTCTAACTACTTCTCTGAACCCATTAACAATTCTCACCTCCCCCACACCCCTCAACTACCCTTCCCAGCCTCTGGCAACCATCCTTCTACTCTCTGTCTCCATGGGTTCAATTGTTTTAATTTTTGACTCACACAAATAAGTGAGACATGTGAAGTTTACTCTTCTGGGCCTGGCTTATTTCACTTAATGTAATGACCTCCAGTTCCATCCATGTTATTGCAAATGCCTGGGTCTCATTCGTTTTTATGGCTGAATAGTACTTCATCGTGCCTATGTTCCAACTTTTCTCTATCCATTCACCTGTTGATGGACACTCAGGTTGCTGCCAGATCTTGGCTACTGAGAACAGAGCTGCAGTAAACATGAGAGTGCAGATAGCTCTTCGATAGGCTGATTTCCATTCTTTTGGGTAATAATATGAATATCCGTAGAGTACACAAGGGAGAACCTTGCACCCGTTTAAGCCCTGGATCCTTCCTTTCTCATTTTGTTCATACAACCACCCTGTGGCTCATGTTTTACTGTGATCTCCACTTTACAGTCAGGGACAGAGAGGCTCAAACTCAGGCCTTCACCTCGGCTTTCTGCAGGCTTTGGAGAGGCAAAGCTCTCATGTCCTAGAGAACTTTGCCCACAGCCCCTGCCTATTTGCCTCCCCATCAGGGAGGACTCAAGCCCCACCCATGCCTATGGAGCAGCCCCCAGATCCCCTAAAGCCGTGCATTAGTGGGAGGGGACAGCTGTCTGGCAGGGTGAAGGGCCAGAGGGCTAGGCCCTGCTGTATCTCAGCAGAGATGTGCCTTGCCTAGCAGAGCCTTGGTTCAGGAAGGGTAGGCCTGGGCTTTGTGGGCAAGAAGTCTAGGTGCTTTAGAGGGGGGGGAAGGACATAAATGTTAGATCCTGCACCTTGTTCCTGACCCTGTGGCCCTTCAATCCCTGGTCCTGACTTCACCTCGGGTCTGTATACTCCCCTTTCTCACTATGCTTCTAAATTTCTCACAGCCTCCAGGTTTGTGGATGAGTGACTGTGGTGCAAAGGCCCTGTGGTCCACACAGCCTGGGGTCCTTCTTCTTTCTTTTCTCACACATTGGTTGCTCTGTGTGTGTGTCTGTGTGTGTGTGTGTGTGCATGTGTGTGTGTGAGTGTGTGTGTGTGTCCTGCAAGCAGGAAAAACATGCTTCGGTGCCTGTTTGTGTTCATATATGTGCAAGGGCCCTTGTGTCTTCATGGTGGTTGAGAACATGAATGCTGCTACCAGCCTGCCGTGGGTTCAAATCCCAGCTCTGCTAATTACCAGATGTGTGACTTCAGGCAAACCATGTAACCTCTCTGAGCTTCAGCTCAGACAATGTCTCTGAGTGTCATCTGTAAAATGAGGATGTTAACAACACTTAAGCCTTGTTGTAAGAATTGAATGAATAACACATACAAACTGTTGAGAACAGCATTTGGCCCGCGATAAACTCTTTATAAGAGAGACCTGGCGAGAATGGTGTGTGGGTGTGGGTGTGTGAACCTGTAAGTATGTGTACGTCTGAGTGGATGTGGCAGGTTGGGTCCGGAATCTTATGTGAGCAGGCTCATCTATTACGCTTGTGTTTGATACACCGGTGTGAACGCCCTGTGAACTGTATATGTGTGATGAGTAGGTCAGACTAGAGACAAGAGACCCTTGTAAGGAGTGGATCTGTGCTTGCTTGAACATTTTATATCAGTGTTCATTCACTTGATTAACAGCTCTACTCTTTGCGTAGACGAGTTTGCAGGAAAATATAACTTGCTCTTTCTGCAGGAAGTATTAGTATCCGCCTGAAGACCCACTAAAAAGAGGGACTTCTCTCTCTCCTTCCAGCTTGGAATTAGGGACACTGCCCCCTAGGGCAGGAAGTAGGGACTGCTCAGGTGCCCAGGGTGGGCTGGTAACTCTCCTGCTATCTGCAAGGGTGGCTTCAGGAGCCTCTCCCTGGGTCCACCAGGGAGCCACCTCCCTCTGGTGTACTAAGAAGGCCAGGGGAGGTGTTGGCCCCAGTCCTTCCCCCGCAAATGTTTTTATTCTGTCCTGAGGTTCACATTGCAGTTTTAAATTTAGCCACATGCGAAGCCTTGCGTAACCTTGAACGATTCATCTTTCCAACTCTGGCTCCTGTGTGGCATCTGGGGCTCTCTAGCTTCTTTTTTTTTTTTTTTTTTTTTTTTAAAGGAAGAGAATCCAAATGATCAGGAGAGGAAAGAGAGGGTCCAAGAGACCCCTAAAAGTCCCCCTTAGTCTCCCCGTGAGACATATCCTGTGTCTTAATAATTCCTCTCTTTTCGAGAGCCTCCGTGCCACCTGGCCACTTCCCTCTTTTTTTGGTCACATGAAGCTGGTGCCAGGATACTTAACTGGAAGTCATAAGAGGCAGGTTTGAGACCTTACTACCCTCGGGGTCTCTACATGACCTGGGGCAAGACCGTTCAGCTCCGTGAGCCTCAGTTTCCCCACTTATCCATGGAGGCTTCAGTTCCTGTCCCCCAGTTGCCCCTGAGGGCACCCTGTGGATTCAACAGATAGGAGGGTGCTTGTGATGTGTGATTCACTTAGATCTTCTCTTGAGTTTCCCCAGAAGCCCTGGCTCTGGAAATCTTTGTGGATTAATTTGTCACTGGGAAGGGGAGTAAGATGGTCAAGGAGCTCTGAAGGGGACGTAACTTTTGTTCCCTCAGAGCCTGGCAGGCACATGGAAGGTGCCAAGCAGTCGGTGGTTGAATGGATGACACCTTCCTGGGGTGATTATTTTTGGAATGTGGCCCACCCAAGGTCACACAGCCGGCAAGGACCAGCTGGTAGCTATTCTCTCCGCTGTGAGGGCATGGACCCTGGCGGGTGACATGGGCTGCCATTGTGCAAGCCCTGTGTGTGCATGTCCAGGAGGCAGGGGGTGGGGGATTAGCACTCGGGGGGCACATGGCCACTCAAGGAGGCTGCCTGCTCCCCCCCGGGAGGCTGGACGTTGCAGCCATTGGGCCAGCTTCTCTCGGGAGGGGTGAGAACCTGACACCCCCAACACTTGGTCCTGTCACTCCTGGGGGATTTGGTGAGCTGGTGGGTAACTTGGTAGGGTACATGCTGTGCTGGGTGGCTGGGCGGTGGGGATGTTGGTACATTCTTTGTGAGTCCAGCACTGCAGGATAGTAGGACGTGGCACATAGTAGGTGTTTCATCAATATTTTTGTATGAATAAATAATCAAAAAATTCTTGATGTCAATGCCTGAAACCTCAACCAGCCTTCTATAACTCAATATATATGTTCCTCCTATGATCTCAAAACCTCAGTTCAGAAACCTGGGAGCCATGCTTGCTTTCCCATATTGGTTCATCCCCACAACCCACCCATTTCCAAGACCTGAAAATTCTCCCTCCAAAATGTAGCCCCAAATCCACCCTCACCACCATGTCTCACCTGGATGCCTGCGGCCGCCTCTGCATGACCCTCCTTTCTTCTTCTGTCTCTCCCACCACCTCCTTCTCCACTCGGTGATCTTGGCAAAGTGTGAATGGCCCTGTCAGTCCTCTGTTTAAAACCTGTGGCTTTTGAGATAAGAGTCACAGTCTGCCTGGGTGCCTCCCTCTTCTCCTTACTGATGAGGCCTCAACCGCTGCTCGCATTTGTGCTCCTCAACCGTGCCAAGCATGGCTAGGTTCCCACTTCCGGCCCATCTTCATGTTCTTAGGGCTGCTTGTTTCTTGTCTGGTAGGCTTCTCATATTTGAAACTTTGTTCTTATCTTCCTATTATGTTTTTTCTTGCAGTCATTATCCTTGATATTAAGTTATAGGGACATGTCTGGGACAGGATTGCAATGAAGAAGGTAGAGGATGGTTGGAATGATTTGGAAGGAGTGGAGAGGGATACTTCACTAGGATGGGCTGTTTGACCTGTAGTCATCCACTAAACTATACTCCCTCTTTCCTTCCACCATCCATCTGTCCACCCATCCATCCATCCATCCATCCGTCCGTCCATCCTACCCTCTCACTCATCCATCTATTCAACGACTAATCTCTATATCCATTCATCCACCCACCCAGCCACCCATCTATCCATTCATTCATCCATCAATCCATCAATCTATCCACTTATCTATTATCATCCATCCATCCATCCATCCACTCATCCATCCTACCCTCTCACTCATCCATCTATTCAACGACTAATCTCTATATCCATTCATCCCCCCACCCTCTCACTCATCCATCTATTCAATGACTAATCTCTGTATTCATTCATCCACCCACCCATCTATCCATTCATCCATCCATCAATCTATCCACTTATCTATTATCATCCATCCACCCATCCATCCACTCATCCATCCTACCCTCTCACTTATCCATCTATTCAATGACTAATCTCTATATCCATTCATCCCCCCACCCACCCGCCCACCCATCTATCCATTCATCCGTCCATCAATCCATCAATCTGTCCTCTTATCTATTATCATCCATCCACCCACCCATCTATCCATTCATCCATACATCAATCTATCCACTTATCTGTTATCATCCATCCATCTGTCCATCCATCCATCCATCCATCCACCCATCCATCCTACCCTCTCACTCATCCATCTATTCAACGACTAATCTCTATATCCATTCATCCCCCCACCCACCCACCCACCCACCCATCTATCCATTCATCCATCCATCAATCCATCAACCCATCCACTTATCTATCATCATCCATCCATTCATTAACCTATGCATCCATCCTTTCACCTACCCACCCACCCATCCATCCATCCTTTCATTCATTTGTCCATCCATCTATCCATCCACCCACTTATTCACCCATCCATCTACCCACTCATCCACACACTCACCCATATGCCTATCCATCCATCTATCTATCCATCCATTTATCCACCTATCCATCCATCCGTCCATCCCTCCATCCATCCACCACCCATCTTTTATTGAGCTCTTTTAGCCTTTGTACTCCTTAAGCTTCCACCTCCTCTTCCTCCAGCACGTTGCTTCCTAGAGGGCTCAGTCACATCACACCACTCTGTGGAAGGGGGAGAGGAGCTGCTGCCCAAGTCACCCACAACCTAAGGGAGGAGGTGGGCATTGGACAGCCTGTCCCCTTGCCATGTGAAGGACAGGGGAGAAACTCATGAGGGACCAGGATGTACATGTAAATGTGGGCACTTCTCTTTTTTCCCTGGAGATCTCCCCACCTTTCTTTCTTTTCTTCTCTCCCCCCTCATTCCCATGATTTCTCCCTTTCCCTCTCATTCCCTTCTCTTCAATTCACTTCTCTTTCTCTCCCCAACTCTCACTCTTTGTCTTTTTTCTCTTTTCTCCTGTTTATCCCACTGCCTTTGCTCCTTCTCCTTTCCCTCCTCTTCTTCTTGCTCCTCCCCGTCTTCCTCCCTCTCCTTCTTGTTTGCTCAGCACTAGATGGAGGACCTGCTCTGCAGTCTTGGCTGGTCCTGGCGTCCCAGAAAATAACATCATCACACCACATTCTTAGAATCTTAGAGTGTCCCTATATGGTATCTGAGCTGCAGAGGGCCTCTGAAACAGAGAAGAATGGAATCAGAGGACCGCAGTGTCAGGAAGTCTGAGATATGAGCTCTCTAGAACTTTAAAATTAAGGCTTATTGAATCTTGGAAAACAATAGGCTGTCTGGAGAGCAGGAGCGCAGAATCATAGACTTTCCTGGAGCTGGCTCTGCACGTTTTCAATACCCCGTTCCTAGATGGCCGCCCCCTTCATTTAACCACTCTTTACTGTTGTAAAGCACCTGCTCTGTGCCAGCCACTGCTTTAGGCTACTTGGGATAAACCCACGAATTAAGCAGGCAAAAATTCCTGCCCTCTGGACTTTGCTCTGGTGAGGAGGCAGGGCCTGGGACTGACGTGTGATGAACTGATGAGACAGGTGGGAGGTGAGTGCCACGGGCTTTTTGGCATAACCAAGTACTGCCTGTATTCTTTATTTCATGTTTTTCTTTGAGTAGACTCACTTTAAAACACACAAATATGTTTTTAAAAGGAAGTTATATATTGCCTAAAATTATGAGAAATCAATATCAGTGTCTGCCAGCAGAAAGTGTCTTCAAAAATGAGCACAATGGGCTGGGTGCGGTGGCTCACGCCTGTAACCCTAGCACTCTGGGAGGCTAAGGCGGGTGGATCACCTGAGGTTAGGAGTTTGAGTTCGAGACCAGCCTGGTGACATGGCGAAACCCCGTCTCTACTAAAAATACAAAAATGAGCTGGGCATGGTGCTGTGCACCTGTATTCCCAGCTACTCAGGAGGCTGAGGCAGGAGAATTGCCTGAAAGAAGGAGGCAGAAGTTGCAGTGAGCCGAGATTGCGCCACTGCCCTCCAGCCTGGTGACAGAGCAAGACTCCATCTCAAAAAAAAAAAAAAAAAAATTAGGACAATTGGTGCATGCCTGTAGTCCCAGCTACTCTGGGAGGATTGCTTAAGCCCAGGAGTTTGAGGCCAGCCTGGGTAACATAGCAAGATCCCATCTCTAATTAAAAAACAAACAAGGGCTGGGTGCGGTGACTCAACCCTGTAATCCCAGCACTACAGGAGGCCGAGGCGGGTGGATCACCTGAGGTCAGGAGTTCGAGACCAGCCTGACCAACATGGCGAAACCCCCGTCTCTACTAAAAACACAAAAATTAGCCGGGCATGGTAGTGGCTGCCTGTAATCCCAGCTAGTTGGGAGGCTGAGGCAGAATGGCTTGAAACCGGGAGGTGGAGGTTGTAGTGAGCCAAGATCACACCACTGCGCTCCAGCCTGGGCGACAGAGTGAGACTCCGTCTCAAACAGACAAACAACCAAAAAACCAAAAAACGAAAAAGGAAGCACCGTGAAAATGAAATGCTGTGGTGAGAACCCTGGCTGGATGCCGTTGCTTGTCTCACTGGGAGCCTGAGGACTGCACGCCCCACCCTTTGCTGTGAAGGAGAATTGGCAAGCGTTGGGGCCACCAAAGACAGGCAGGCTATAAAGAAGATGAAAAAGAAAAAGAAGTTATGTAAATGTCCTCTCCATACCACTGAAACCCTCGGGCCTGGCCTCAGCCTGCCTCTCCAGGGCAAGCGGGGAGGGCCTGTGTGATGTTGGGGCAAATCACCTTACTTCTTTGAGCCTCAGTTTGCCCACCTGGAAACAGGGGGATGATGAAGGCACCTTTCTCCTGGCACTGTTGTAGGGATTGATTAAAGGAAGCGCTTCAGGTGAACTGAAGGGTGTGCAGGGTTAGTAATTTCTCTCTCCCACTTCCTTCGAGGCCCACATGGACAATCACTCCAGGCTGCTAGGGAGAGGGTCCCTAGGCCCCGCCCAGCACCTCCCTGGCCACCTACACCCTGTCACCTTCTTCCGCGCCTCCTGATCCATCTGGCCCAGGTGGGAGCTGGAAGTGTCGCCTCCTCTGGGCTGAGTCCTCTGGAGCAATTTATGGGCGTGCAGTTCCATCCTTGCAGCTGGGAGGCTCTCATCTGCCCGCCAACCCCCAACACCTCTGCGTTTCATGCCCAGTGAGATTTAGGGTTCCACCGTTTTCCTAAAGGTAAATCAGGCCGAGGGGAATTTCAATGCAGTTTTATCAGCTATATCATGCTCACTTTACTTGGCAGGGAAATTGCCGGTGTGGGGTCGGACAAATGCTTGGAACAGGCGATAAACTCCCAACATCTTTATTCCCTGCAAGAAGGGGCTGTGGGCCCTGAAGACCCCGGGGAAGCCTTGAGTTCAGATGGCTTGAAACTCCCCATCATCTGCATCTAAACCCTCCAAAGGATCCAGAACTTCTCCAGGTAGGAAACTGGAGGAGTTCTGTAATGAATGATTACAGTCATTCATTCCGTCATTCATTTGTGTAACTCATTCATTCATTCATTCATTCGTGTGTTCCTTCAATAGGTATTTAACCAGTGCCTGCCCTAGACCAAGCCCTGGGTGTCTAGTTATGAAACGAACACAGCTCCTGCCCTCTTAGAACTCACATTCCTATGGGCAACAGGATTCCCCTGTCTCAGGAAGTCCTGGAGGCTGTGAGGGACCAAAGCAGCAGCTGGCCCCACCTGGGAAGTCCTGGAAGGCTTCCTGGTGGTAGCGGTGATGGTGGTGGTTGGTCGGGGGGGGCTCATATAAACTCAGCTAATGAAGGACAAGAAGGCGCATCTAAGTCCAGGAAGGCTTCCTGGTGGCGGTGTTGATGGTGGTGGTGGGTCATATAAGCTGAGTGACTGAAGGACAGGAAGGAACACCCGAGGCTTTGGACCATGGTAAGAACTGTGTTCTGAGGGTAGTGGGGAGCCATTCAGGAAGCGGAATGGAGGTCAGCTGTGAGGAAAGAGGAGTCAGAGTGGACACAGGGAGGTAAGTGAGGAGGCTGCTGCCCTGTCCAGGAGACAAGAGAGGACTGCGGATGGGGTGAAGGAAAATGTACAGGATGGTGTCTATAGGACCTGGACCCGGGGCAGAGAGTTTGTGGCTCGGTGGGTGTCAGTAGGGCGGGGTCCTGGACCTTAGACCATCAGGGGCTGGGAAAGAGCAGTCGTGCTGGGCATGCTCTTGCTGCATTTGTTTTTCTTTGGCCATCCCGACTCGGAGGTGAAAAATCTCTTGTATATCAGATAGGCGGCCTTGGCATGCCCTGGGGTGGACCTCAGCTCCTGTCTTCTTTCCCAGTGAGATGGGAGCAAGGGTTGTCCTTGCAGCAGACACTGCCCCTCCCACTCCAGGCAGGGGGTTGGGGGCGTGGGAGTCCATGACCTGGGGTGGGGCAGTGGGGCCCTTGGGGGCAGAGGTGAGGGAGGGGTGACCTTTCTCCTGTCCCTCAGCCCAGCCCTCTGGTTTGATCTGGGGCCCTCTGTGTGTTCTTTTGTATAAGGAAGGGCTTGAGTTTCTCTCTGCAGTGCGCACTCCCTCCTTCCCGCCCTCCTTCCATCCATCCACTCAGTCCTTATTTATGGAACTGCGTTCCAGGCACAGTTTTAGGCACTAGGGATATAGCATAGGATGAATCAGGCAAAATCTCAGCCCTGACCTCATGGAGCTTACACTCGAGCAGAAGATGGGCGAAGGATAAACAGAGTAGGCTAAAATATGTAGTATGCCAGAATGGCAATAAAAATAAGGCAGATAGTTAGAATGGCAATCATTAAAAAGTCAGGAAACAACAGATGCTGGAGAGGATGCGGAGAAATAGGAATGCTTTTACACTGTTAGCGGGCGTGTAAATTAGTTCAACCATTGTGGAAGACAGTGTGGCGATTCCTCAAGGATCTAGAACCAGAAATATCGTTTGACCCAGCATCCCATGACTGGGTATATACCCAAGGGATTATAAATCATTCTACTATAAAGGCACATGCACACATATGTTTACTGTGCACTGTTCACAATAGCAAAGACTTGGAACCAACCCAAATGCCCATCAATGATAGACTGGATAAAGAAAATGTGGCACGTATATACCCCATGGAATACTATGCAGCCATAAAAAGGATGAGTTCGTGTCCTTTCCAGGGACATGGACGAAGCTGGAAACCACCATTCTCAGCAAACTAACCCAGGAGCAGAAAACCGACCACCGCACGTTCTCCCTCGTAAGTGGGAGTTGAACAATGAGAACACATGGACATGGGGCGGGGAACATCACACACTGGGGCCTGTCGGGGGGTGGGAGGCTAGGGGAGGGAGAACATTACGAGAAATACGTAATGTAGATGACGGGTTGGTGGGTGCAGCAAACCACCATGGCACATGTATCCCTATGTAACAAACCTGCACGTTCTGCACGTGAATCCCAGAACTTAAAGTCTACTAAAGAATAATGATTATAATAAATACAAAACACACTTTACTGGAAAAAAATAAATTTATGTTCACACACGCACACACAAAATAAGGCAGAGACAGCAAAAGAGCGTTGGGTAGTCAGTTTGCACTGAACTAAGATCCTGAATGACTCTATCCTGTCCACGCCTGGCCTGTGCTTGACAGATACACTACCTACGCGTGTATCCATAAAAGGTATACAGTGTGGCTTGGCATGTTTTGAGACTTTCTATAAATGCGAGCATCCCATATGTATATTCTGTGATTGCTTTTTTGGCTCGACGTCCTATTTTGAGACTGATCCTTGTTGATACGTGACGCTCCAGTTGACACGCTGTCACCGCGCTAGACGATTCCGCAGTGTGAATATGTCACTGCTCATTGAGTCATCTTCCTGGTGACGGACACTTAGGTTCTTTCCAATTTTTTTTTTCTCTTACCACCCAAGCTGTAGGAACTTTCTTGTACCAGTCAACACCCCTGGACTCCAGTGTTTTCTAGAAGAAAAGCACCTGGCGACAGAAAGCCAACAATATCTGTCAAATTGCCCAACATGGTGTACAATGATGATGATGACGATGAAAAAAAAATAGCTCCTGGGGACTGAGGGCTTCCTTCATGTAGGATCACCAGTCACAGTAGCCCGCCACCTCCCTTCCATCCTCACATGCGAAAAGGCAGACTCCAGGATTGTTCTCACATAGCAGACACAGGCCCAGAGAATGAGGAGGTTAAGCAGGTTCCCTAAGGCCACTCGGCTGGAAGGGACAGCCGGAATTGCAAAGCTGGACCCTCTGGGTGTAGCCACTGTACTGCCTGGTCCCTCTCTCTCTGTAGCTGCGCTCCATCAGAGTGGCCTCATTAAGTCCCTTCAACACCCTCAGCATGGTCCTGCCTCTAAGCATTCATACCGGCTGTTCCCTCTGTCCAGAATGCTTTTCCAATCTCATCTCCAATGCTGCCTCTCAGACCCTTCCTGGATCCTTTCCTCTTTTTCCTTCCCAGCATTCATGATGTATAACTACTTAGTCATTTAGCTGATGGTTTAATGTCTGTGGGTTCTATTGAGGCAATTTCTTTTCTTTTCTTTTTTGAGATAGGGTCTTGCTCTGTCTCCCAGCGCAATGGTACGATCACAGCTCACTGCAGCCTCAACCTCCCTGGGCTCAAACGATCCTCCCATCTCAGCCTCCCGAGTAGCTGGAACTGCAGGCACACACTACCATGCATTGCTGATTTTCTGATTTTTTGTGGAGACTGGGTTTCACCCTGTTGCCCAGGCTGGTCTTCAGCTCCTAGGCTCAAGTGATCCACCCCCCTCAGCCTCTCACAGTACAGGATTACAGGCGTGAGCCACCGTGCCCCACCTCAGGTCAGTTTCTTGATCTCATTTATGTCTATAACCGTAGTGCCTAGCACTGCACAGCCTATTGTGGAAGGTCAGTAAGTGATGCTTCGATAGAGTGCTTACACCATGTAAGGCTCTGGGCTGAGCGCTTTGCAGATATAAGCTCATTTCACCTCACAATGATCCCTTGAAGTGGGGGGATGGTTTTCATTACACACCAAGGAGGAAGAGGGGGAAGGGAGGGTGCTCTCAGGGGCACTAGGTAATTGCCTAGGGTACACAACAAGGGGAAGCAGAGGCTGGATTTGGAACCAGGTCTGCCCGGCTCCATCTCGCTACTGCCTCTCCATGTCTTCCTGGGGACCTGAGCATCACAGAGCTCACACATCAGAGTTTGCCGATGACACCTTCAGTTCACAAGAGGGGAAACTGAGGCCCAGAGAGGCACTAGGACTTGCCCAGGATCACCCAGCGAGTTGGTAGCAGATCAGGTCAAGCTCTTGTAATCTCCCGGACTCCCCAGGCCACCATGACCCTGGTCACGCTGGCTTGGTATCCATGGCTCCATCAGAATGAGGGCGACATGTGCCACATCTCTCTTTCCACACTGGGGGCCGGTGGCCAGGGATGTGGCGGAGGGGGGTAATGCGTCGTGGGGGAAAGCGAGAAGCGTGGATCAGAGATGTGTCTGTCACTGTGACCGGACGCTCAAGGCGGATCCATTATTCAGGTCATCAGGCTGGAACCACCAGGCGGGCGAGGGAGGCCTGCTGCAGCCGGGACGGTCAGCTGGCAGGGCCGAGGGGGGCCGCAGGTCCCCGGGAGCTGTCACCGCTGACTGATGGATGGGGACAGCTTCCAGTCGTCGGTCATCCCCGCCACGAGCCCCGTGGCCATCTCTGCGGCCGCCCACGCTGGCCTCCCGCCCGGTGCCTTGCTTTGAACGTCCACAAGGCCTTTTGTTCCCGCAGCAGGAGCTGGGCAGGCAGGGTTGAGGGGCCCCTTTCAGAGGAAGGAGCCGCCTGCTGGGGCTTCCCCCTGCCCTCAACCCCTGCTGTGTTCCTCTAATTACCTGTGGGCAGGAGGGGCCGGCTGAGGGGTCCAGCTGAGCCCTGAGGAATCTGCTGGGGGTGGGGATGGTGGTGGCGTGGCCAGAGAGCCCTCAAATTCTAGCCCGCAGAGGTGATGGGGACGTGCTTCTCCCAATCACAGATTGGAAACTGAGGCCCAGAGAGGGCAATCACTTCACTTGAGGTCACACAGTGAGTTAGAAGTAGGGCTTGGGCTGGACCCAGGGGCGTTTCAACTCCCCAGGATAAGAGGTGGGGAGAGAATCAGTGCTTAATAATTTTCGACACCTACTTGACACCTGCAGTCTATTGAATCAGATCATCCACTTCCCGGCTCTGCGTCCTCAGGCAGGTCAGCTTCCTCCCTGAGCCCCGGTTTCTTCATCTGTGCAACACACTTATTTACCAAGGACCTTTTCTATTCCAGGCCATGAGGACACACAGATTAGACATGGTCTCTAGCCTCAAGGGCCCACCAACAGAGGGCGTCTGTACCTGGCTTGGCCCACGTGGTAAGTGCTGGGGTGCGTGGGCAGAGGTGGCTGTGGGGCCTCGGAGGGGACAGGAGGGGCGTCACGGAGGGCACAGTGCCTGAGGATTTTATCCCGGGAGCAATGGGGTGCTGTGCATGGCTTTGAAGAGCTACAGATGACCTCCTGCCTGTGAGGAGCCATTGGAGGCGGCTGAGGCAGAGGCAGAGGCTAGCCAGGAGTCTACTGCAATGGTCCGGGTGAGAGGCGATCAGGGCTAGGTCAGGTGGCAGCCCCTGAACCTTCACACAGGCTGGGCTTTGAGCCAGCGGGCCTTGGACACTTGGCATAGCCACTTTTTGGCAGTTCCTTTAAAAGCTAAACATAGATTTGCCATATGACCCAGCAGTACCACTCCTGGGAATATGCCCAAAGGAACTATAAACAGAGACTTGCACAGATACGTGTACACCCGTGCTTGCAGCAGCATTCTTCATGGTAGGCAAGCTGTGGAAACAGCCCAGGTGTCTATCTGCGGATAAATAGATAAACAAAATGTGGCATATCCATATAATGGAATCTTGTTCAGCCATATAAAGGAATGAAGTTCTGATACATGCTACAACACGAATGTACCTTGAAAACGTTATGCTAAGTGAAATAAGCCAGACACAGAAGGACAAATATGCATGATTCCACTCATGTGAAATATCTACAATAGGCAAATTCATAGAGACAGAAAGTGGTTAATGGGGCGGAGGGAAGGGAGAAATAGGAGAGTGACTGCTTAATAGGTACAGAGTTTCCTTTTGGGGCGATAAAAAGTTTTAGAGATAGATAGTTGTGGCTGGGCACGGTGGCTTATGCCTGTAATCTCAGTACTTTGGGAGGCCGAGCAGGTGGATCACATGAGCCCAGGAGTTTGAGACCAGCCTGGGCAACATGGCAAAACCCTGTTTCTTTTTTTTTTTTGAGACAGAGTTTCACTCTTGTTACCCAGGCTGGAGTGCAATGGCGAGATCTTGGCTCACCGCAACCTCCGCCTCCTGGGTTCAAGCAATTCTCCTGCCTCAGCCTCCCGAGTAGCTGCGACTACAGGCGCGCGCCACCATGCCCAGCTAATTTTTTGTATTTTTAGTAGAGATGGGGTTTCACCATGTTGACCAGGATGGTCTCGATCTCTTGACCTCATGATCCACCCGCCTTGGCCTCCCAAAGTGCTGGGATTATAGGCTTGAGCCACCATGCCCGACCCAACCCTGTTTCTTAAAAAAAAAAAAAAATGCAAAAATTAGCTGGGTATGGTGGTGTGTGCTGTACTCACAGCTACTTGGGAAGCTGAGGTGGGAATATCGCTTGAGCTTGGGAGGCAGAGGTTGCAGTGAGCTGAGGTCATGCCGCCACTGCACTCCAGCCTGGGTGACAGAGTGAGACCCTGTCTTAAAAAAAAAAAAGGGTTAGTGGTGATGGTTGTATGACATTATGAATGTACTTAATGCCACTGAATTGTTCATTGTATAATGCATTGAAATGGATTTAATGCATTGCATTGAAATGGGTGAGTTGTATGATATGTGAATTAGATCTCAACGAGCTATATTTAAAAACCAGGGCTGGGTATTGTGACTCAAGCCTGTAATCCCATCACTTCAGGAGGCCAAGGAAGGTAAATCGCTTGAGCTCATGAGTTCGAGATGAGCATAGGCAACATGGCAAAATCCCACCTGCATAAACAAATACAAAAATTAGCCAGGTGTGGTGGCACACACCTATGGTCCCAGCTACTTGAGAGGCTGAGGCAGGAAGGTCACTTGAGCCTGGGAGGTGGAGGTTGCAGTGAGCTGAGACAGAGCCACTGCACTCCAGCCTGGGTGAGAGAGCCAGACCTTGTCTCAAAAGAAAAACAAAAAACCCAGATGAATGGAGTTCATGGGTCGGGGTCCTGAGGCCCTCAGTAAAATGATTAGAAGGGAAAGTCACCTGAGTGGAGATGAAGGCCACAGCGTGCCTGATTTTGCAAATCATGACTTGCTGCCCAAGTCCCTTCCCTGTGGACATCGTCCCTCTTGGGAGATGTGGCACCCACTCCGAGGCTGACTTGCTGTGTGCCTTTGGTGAGTTGCACAACCTCTCTGAGCCTCAGTTTCTCATCTATATACCAATCTGTTTGCTTCGGGCTGTTTGCTGGGCACACGCTCAGATGTTTGCTCTGAATCTTCTCTTTCAGTCCTCACCATATTCAAAAGGAGAACACAGGGGCCCAGGGAGGGTGGGAGCCTTATAAGCAGTTCGCAGAGAAAGTGGCCGAGACAGCCTCAGAGCTTGGTCTGGGGCTAGCCCAGGTTTTGCCTCAGCTCCCGTCTCCCCCTGGCCCTGAGAACCCCTTACCCAGCCCCGCTCCCCTCCCCTCTGCATCCGTTTGGAGTTGGTCACGGATTTTGTTCCTTCTGCAAATGATCTCCATGTGTCAGGGATTGGGTTTCCCCTAGTCTGGCCCTGTCCCTCTTGGGACCCCAGGCCCCCCACGGGCTGATGCAGCCAGGCGGGGTCTCCCCAGCAGCTCCATGGCTCATTCTGACCCTGAGATGGGGCCCAGGCAGGATGGGGCCTGGGCATCTGGTTTAGCCATCAGAGCAGGGGCTTGTTTCGGTTTTAATGACCCATGGAGCCCTCGGGAGAGGGAGGGGGAGCCGACAGGCGAACGGGGTGCGGAGAGGCAGCAGGGCCGACGGAGAGCAGAACTGAACAAACAAACACGAGGGCGTTAATGGGAGAATCTGTGGCCGAGAAATCCCACTCACACTCATGCACGTGTGTAAGCACACACGCACACACGCTGATGGAAAAGCCACCTTTCACACACCTACTTGCAGACGTTCACACCCCCTTCTCTCTAGCCGTCCAATGCCACGCTCCCTCCGCACATTCTCAGTGCCATCCAGCCCCTTGGCCTTTGCCTAGGCTGGCTCGTCCACCTGGAATGCCATCCCTGAGAACGCCAGTCCTGCGGTTTGCAATGCCCATGCTGCAGGCAACCCTTTCCTGATCCCACCTCCCCACCGCACCTCCTCCTCGGGCTTGTGGATCGAGGGGAAGCCACAGATGCACTTCTGCTCAGCTGTGAGGGCGCCCTGTGAACTTGGGCAAGTCCCTTCACCTCCCTGGACCCTGAGTTCCCAGTTGCCACATCTGGAAAAAGGCACCTCCACACCTCCTGCCTTCCTGGATTCTCGCAACTGCCTTACTGTGATCATCCCCATTTTGAGGCTGAGAAAAGAGAGATTCAGAGAGGTTTAATAATTAGTCCAAGGTCACCCAGCTGGTTAGCGGGAGACTGGATGAAACCCCAGTGCGTATGCTTTCCCCCACTTCTGTTGCTGAGAATGGTCAGGTCAGCCCAGGAGTCAGACAGACCTGGGCCTGCTGCCCCCTTGGGCGGAGCCAACTGGGCCCTCATTGTTTCTTGGCTCCCCCTTCATTGTCATTCTGACAGGGGCATGTGATTTACAGGCATTCACTTGCTCCTGGCCCAGCCAGGGTGCCTTGGGCATCTGCCAGCCCTCTGGGCCTCAGCCTCCTCATCTGCAGGTGGAGAAGAGTATTTTTGCTCTCTTGGCCCTCCCCGCCGTGCTGGGTGGTAGCTGGGGTGGGAATAGGGGCTTTCATTTCTCAGCAGAGGAAACGGAGGCTCAGAAAAGCCGGAGTGGGCTGGCGTTCCAACCCATGCTTTGGACTTCGTGCCTGGCTTTGCCCATTGACCCCAGACTGCCTTCTACCTCTAACGGGCAGGTGCAAACCGAGCCCAGGGGGTGCCATCCACCTTGTTAGTCCCCTTCCCGACCCTGGCTTTGCGGGGGTTATCAGAATAAGCACGAGGGCTGGGAGGGTTCGGGGAGGTGGCCTGAGGAGGGAAAGACTCACTGGGCACTCGGGGCTCCAAGGATCTTTCTGCCCAACTCCCAAGCTGGGTGGCAGCTTCATTTCATCTGTCAAATGGGCATACTATGAGCGCCTGCTCTGTAGGTGTTTGGAGGATGAAAAGGAGTTAGTGGCAAAATATGCCCAGTGCGTAGAATGGTGCCTGGCACAGCCCAGCGCCTGTGAGTGTTGGCTTCTTGCCAACATCAAGTGTTCACGTTATTTATTAATCATTGGCTTGGAATGGCTTCCGTTAGACGCTGGGGCTGCCTTTTGAGCAAAGATCTAGTTCACTGCCACAAGGACTTGGGGTTGAGTCAGGGTATGGCAATGGCCTTGGCCTCTCCAAGCCTCAGTTTCTGCATCTGTGGAATGGAGAAGATCCCCCCAGCCTCCCTCACCCATCTTTTGCAAACACGGTCTTGAGCGGTTTCAAGCTGCCAGATGCCAGGTCTGCTTAGAGGTCCACACAGGTCTCTCTGCTCATCGCTGATGGCGAGTCTTCACCCTGGGGCCCAGGGAGGCCAGCTTGTCCAGGGTGGTGGTGGGTACCATTAGACTTCAGTGCCTGGTTTCTCCACCTGCGGGGCTGGTTACGGCCAAGCTGATCCTCCATCTAGACTGAAAATACCCCTGCAAATCCCTCTTGTAAAATCCTCAGCCCCCTCCCATGGGGCCTCCTGGGGACCTGCCAGAGGCTAAAATAAGACCTGAGGTCAGCAGAGGCCCTGTCCCCGGCTGCCACCTGATTCTGCCAGTCCCTCGGGGACTTGGTGCTCCTGGCACGGATGGATTCTGAAATGACCGTCGGCAGGCAAGGGCCAGGCTGAGCCATCTCCACTCCCCGAGGAGTTTTAGAATGCAGATTCCCTGGCCTGACTCCGTGAGGTAGAGTCAGTGACTCGCCGTGGGGCCCAGGGAATCTGTTTTTTACAAAGCCCCCAGGGGGTTGTGCTGACAGCTACTGTTGGATGTCCATGTTCCACTGCCCTTGATATTGACTTATGTTTGTGTATTCACACCTCTGCCTCCCTTCCAGGGGCACTGGGAGCCTCTGAGGGCAGGGCTGGGTCTTCTGTCTGTCTGTAGAAATGCTGGGTGAAATGATGAATGAATGAATGAATGAATGAGTGGGTAACCAGCTCCTTGGAGAATTTTGGACCTTCCTTACCACTGATGGGGGTGAGAGCTTTGGGGCTGATATTCCCCCTGGATACCTGAGCTCAGTTTAGAGGCAGGAGGAGGCATTTTTCAGATTGCTTGGAGCCCCCTCCTCCAGGCAGTCTTCTCTGATGCCTTCCCCACCTGCTGTGCCCCACATCTCCTACTTCCTCACCCATCTCATGCCCTTCCCTTGTTTGTCTCCTCTCCCCAGGACCCACCTAATGCCTGACTCAGGATATTATCAGTAACTGTTGAATGACCAAGCAGATGAACGAATGAAGTACCCATAAGACCAAATCTCTCCCTGGCTTTGCCTTCCAAAGAAGGGAAGTCTCGGAAGCAGATACCCCTCTCTTGCCGCACGCTGCCTCCCCCACCTTTGTCTTTCATCCAGTCCTGCCGCATTTCTTCAAGTTCTCTCCATTTTCTCCAGCCCCCAAGGCTTTGCACGTGCTGTTCCTTCTACCTGAAACTCCCCCTGCCCTCTCTCGTTCCTCCTTCTCTACATCTTTGCTTCAGGGCTGTGAGTCGCCCTGACTGTTTGCCCAAAGCCCCATGTTCTCGCCTATGCCACACTTTTCTTCCGACTTGAAGTGGGAGCTCCTTGAGGCAGAGGCCGTATCAACCTCATTTCTGCTTCTCCGGCACCTGAGCCGGGAATGTTTGTCAAATGAATGCCTGACCTTGTTAAAAAGCCTCAGCTGTGCTTTTTGAAAATGTTGATTCTAAATCCCAGTGTGGCTGGCGGACCCCGGGTGAGGATCCTGGAGGTGGGTGAGGCATGGAGGGTGCAGGTGTGTCCCCAGAGCAGGGCCTCTGAGAGTTCCTGCCAGGCCTGGAAATGCTGGCCCATTGCCCGGGACCGGAGACCACTTTTCCGCTTTCCCACTCTCTGGCCTGAGGTTGCGCTGACACTCCCAGTGCCCAGCTGTCCGTCTCTCCCAGAGTTCAGAGCGGAACTGAACTGGCTGGAAGTAAGGTAGTGAGGGGCGGAGAAGCAGAGGATGGGCCTGCTGCATGGAGCTCCAAAGGGAGGCTGAAGACAGAGGGTTCCAGGCCGGGCCCCCACTTGCCCTTGAAACCTGGAGGAGCAGCACCCAGGAAAAGCTCTCGGTAACTTCTCAGGCTTATGTGACTGTCAGGGGTTAGGATTATCGTCAGGTGACTGGTTCTCATGGCCTGACCCGTCTTTCTGAGTAACGACGACGACGACAACGCTGATGATGATGGTAGCATCTCCATTGATTGACAGCCCATGAGTGCCTGGCCTAGGGCTGAATGCAGGGGAGGTGGAGAAAAAGAATAACACACCAATCATGCTGACTGAGCAACTTGAACTTGGTGGGCACTCTTGTAATTGCACTTCCTGTATAATCTCATTTAAACCTCTTGAGAACCCAGTTTATAGATGAGGCAACTGAGGCCTAGACAGGCTAAGAGTCTCTTAAGGTCACAGAGCTGGGAACAGACAGAGGCAGGATTTGCCTCAGGGCCTCTGTGCCTCTGTGCCTCTGACGTCGGTGGTGTCTGGGTTGGTCATAGCCCTGCATCGAGGGTGGCAGGCACTCCCACGCTAAAATCTCAAGCTCCTGCAGCTGTTTCATTCCAACGGGTGCATGCATGCCTTCGTGTCTTCTTTCACATTAACTCAATCAACAAACATGTGTTGAGTACCTACTATGAGCCAGGACTGTTCTTGGCATTGGGATATGGACAAACGTGCCCCATGCAGAGAAGATGACGATGACTTTTGAGCTTAGTTATACTCTGGTACACGCCTGAAGACAAAGATCAGGTAAATGCACTCACCGTGTGTGTGTGTGTACTCATGCATAATCAGGGAAGGCTTCCTGGAGGAAGGGAAGTTGAAATCAGGACCTGAAGGAGGGATGGGAGAGAGAGGGAGCTGGCGAGGGTGCAGCAGCAGGAGGACAGGAGAAGCTTCCATGGGCTGGATGATTGGGTTTGTCCTACCCCCAGGCCTTTGCTTGGTCTGTTCCTCTGTCTGTGACACTTTTCCCTCTTCTTGGTCTCACTCCCACTTCCTTTCCAAGTCTCAGCTGAGACATTGCCTCCTCCAGGAAGCCTGCCTGATTGTTCCTTGGCTGGGTTGGTGGTTGGCGGCCTCCTCTAGATCCCTACAACTCACTGTGCCACCGGAATTGCTTACTAGGCTGTGAGCTCCCAGAGGGCATGGGCAGGTCTGGCTCCTGTCAGTGCAAAGGGGGTGCCCAGTGAGTAGCTGAATAAGTCACAGAGCGGGTGAAACTGCTCCCCACTCGGCTGTGCTGAGGATGAAGCCTGCAGAGCCTGGTGCTTGCCCAAAAGATCCACAGACAGCTCCCTTCTGCCCCCAGACGGCCCCACCCGGGGAGTTCCCTGAGACCCAGCTGATGATCCCGTGTGGACCCACATAGGACCTGGCAGGGGAATGGATCCCATCGCTCAGAGACAGGTTTCATCCAGTGTGCCAACTGCTTTTCATCTGATCTTCTCTTCGGCTGTTTAAAACTGCTGCCAGGATACACACATATGTTCCCACAAAGAAACACCCAGACATGGACGCACGCACAGGTGCACACACCCACACGCATGGACGCACGCACGGGTGCACACACCCACAGGCATGGATGCACGCACCGCTGCACACACCCACAGACATGGACGCACGCACAGGTGCACACACCCACACGCATGGACGCACGCACAGGTGCACACACCCACAGGCATGGATGCACGCACGGGTGCACACACCCACACGCATGGACGCATGCACGGGTGCACACACCCACACGCATGGACGCACGCACAGGTGCACACACCCACAGGCATGGACGCACGCATGGGTGCACACACCCACAGGCATGGACGCACGCACAGGTGCACACACCCACAGTCATGGACACATGCACAGGTACACACACCCACAGTTATGGACACATGCACAGGTACACCCACACGCATGGACACACGCACAGGTACACACACCCACATGCATGGACATATGCACAGGTGCACACACCCACACATGGACACACGCACAGGTACACACCCACACATGGACACACGCACAGGTACACACCCACACATGGACACACGCACAGGTACACACACACATGGACACACTCACAGGTACATATACCCACAGTTATGGACACACGCACAGGTACACCCACATGCATGGACACATGCATGGGTACACACACCCACACACATGGACACACACACAGGTACACACATACGCATGGACACACTCATAGGTACATATACCCACAGTTATGGACACACACACAGGTACACCCACACGCATGGACACATGCACAGGTACACACACCCACACACATGGACACACGCACAGGTACACACACACATGGACACATGCACATGTACACACTGACACTCAGACATGTGCACACACAAACCCATATTCAGGCAAATACACGTGACACACACCCAGAGACACACACATGGACATGCATTTGGACACATATGGGTGCATATAGATGGAAACACACAATGACCACAGAGACACACATGGGCACACACAGACACACACACACAAATAGACATGAGCTCTGAAGCAGGAGGGCGACCATGTCTTCCCCACGGTGGTTGTGAGGATTAAATGAGCAAAGGATGTGAAAGCTCAGCTTCATGCAGGCACCCAGCAGGTGCTCATGGCCGGCGTCCTGAGCATGGGACCCCTGTAGTCACGTGGGACCTCAAGCCCAGAAGGGCCCACGCTTGGTTTCATCCTCTCCTGTCACTGTCTTGAGGTCCTAAATAGTTGAACAAGAGGCCCCACGTTTTCGCTATGCATGAGTCCTGCGACTTAGTAGTTGGGGTCGTGTGTCTTCCTGGTTTAAATGGCAGCCTGGAAACTCTGAGGGAGAGTCCATGTGAACCTTGACTTCTGTGGGGTTGTTTGAAAGGTGATGAGGCCAGCCAGGAAGGGTGCAGGATGCCAGGCTTGGAGGCTGGGCCTGGGAAATCCTGGTAGCCTAGACATTGCACATCGGTTTGTAGCAAGCACTTGTAGATTCAGAGCCACAAAAAGGTGAGTTCATGAGCACAGAGGGTGGGGATGTGGGACCCCTGCGATCCAGTCCTGGCCTTGCCAGCACCCCCGATGAGTGGCTGTGCCTTGCTGTGCCTCAACTGTCCCTGGCTCTGCAGTGGGCACTACCAGTGGATAGACCGGTCTGGATATTGGGGTTCCGTCCCTGCTCCGGGTGTCCTGCTCCTCAACCCAGAGACAGGCCTGATGACGTCTACTTCATGAATCCACTCGCAGCATCTCCTCCCAAATTCCGCTGAGCCGAGATCAGCTGGCTGGCTGGAAGGCTGGTTATCTGGGTTGGAGCAGGTGGAGGGGCCGCGCTCGGGGCTGACTGGCCGCCTGGTTTGTATTTTTAACACCCGGCTCTCGGGCGGTGACAAGGTGTCTGCTAAGTGAGGTAATAGGCAATTGAGTGGGTTCCGCTTTGCCGAGGGCCCTCATAAATCATGTCTGTCAGGGGCCTGTGCCGTGGTCCAGGGCAGCGCTGCGTGTCGGCAATTAGCCAGCCTGCACCCGGTGGCTGGACTGCAGCCCTCCAGTCCAGCAGCACGGCCCTGGTGGGGCCTGAGGACAGCTTTGGCCTCCACCCCTCCTCTCCGTCCTCCCAGCCTTCTCCAGCTCAGCCTCAGACAGATAGGGAGGGACTGACATGGCGCAGGGGTAGTCCTGGGGCTGCTCACGAGGCTTTGGGTGGCCTTGGCAAGTAGCCATCTGTCATTGTGCCTCAGTTTTTTCATCTGCAAAGTGGGTGCAATAATGACTGCTTGAGGACTAATGAGCGAAAGTGACAAGGAGAGGACACATCTTTTTTTTTTTTTTGACCGAGTCTCGCCCTGTCACACAGGCTGGAGTGCAGTGGTGTGATATTGGCTCACGGCAACCTCCATCTCCCAGGTTCAAGCGATTCTCCTGCTTCAGCCTCCCCAGTAGCTGAGACTACAGGTGCACACCACCACACCTGGCTAATTTTTGTATTTTTAGTAGAGACGGGGTTTCACCATATTGGTCAGGATGGTCTTGAACTCCTGACCTCGTGATCCTCCCGCCTTGGGCTCCCAAAGTGCTGGGATTATAGGCGTGAGCCACCGCACCTGGCCAAGAGGGCACATCTTCAGGTAAGGAAGCATCAGTGAGTGATAGTGATGACTGACGATGTTAATGAGCACTCTGATGGCGCTTGCGTGCTGCCAGCACTGTTTCTTCTAAGTGCTTTGCATGTATTGACTCGAAGTCTCCATGCCTATTGCTCTGCAAGCTGCCCTTCCCTACTTCCAATGCTTCCTTTACTGGGGGGACCCATGGTAAGGGCTCAGGGGTTCAAGCGTATTTCTAGGTGGTGTCACCATAGGTGATTTTTATCTTACTATTTTTACATCATTTCATCCTTCTAAATTTGTCTTTCACCAGGTGTGACACCAGGGCTGGAGTAGGGACAGTCCCTAAGTAGGAAGGCTGAGGTTTGAGGTCTACACAGAGTGGCACTCCTGGGCCTGAGGACTCCAAGGGGGGAGACAAAGCACCCAAGTCCTTTGTTAAATACACATGCTGGCCCAGAGGGAGAAAAATGCCACATGGACTCTCACACACACACACACACACACACACATACAGACATGCATACTCATATACACACACTAAAATACACACTCAAATATACACACTAACATATACACACATCATACATATACACACACATATTATACATATACACACACATATATATACATATACACACACACAGACATGCATACTTACATATACACACACATATACATACATACACACTCAAATATACCCTGAAATATACGCAAACATATACACATATACACACATCCATATATACACAGATTCACATACACACATGTGTACTCACATATACACACACTCACATACACACTGAAATATACACAAACATGCACATATAACACACACACAAATAACATACACACATATATACACATCCATATATACACCTAGTTATATATTCACAGATGCACTCACATATAACACACTCACATGTACACACACATAGACACACTCAAATATACATTCAAATATACACACTAACATATACACACATTCATTTACATGCACATATACACACATGCACACTCATACACATACATATTCACACACACTCACATGTACCCACATAGTCACATATACACGCACCTCACATGCACACTCCCTTCCAGGCCAACTTACAAGAGCTCAGAAACATAGACCCCACACGCCTCCCATTTTGCAAATGATTCTTAACACCTACTGTGTGCCTGGCATGGGGAATACAGAGTCATCTAGATGGAGAGAATCCCCCGCCTGAGGCACATGTACCCCCTGAAACCCACATCATTGCAAACAGAGTCTTACCCCCCACAGCCCCCTGAAAAAACACTGGCAGGAGTTCCCCTTCCCCTCCACAGCACCCTCTCGGGTCCCGAAGCTTTCATGCCTGCTGCCTGGGGTGGTGGGAGGTGGGAGGGTTCAGACAGCATCGATGGTGGCAGTGCCCCCCAGGGCCCCCAGACCTCCTCATGATCCCCAGATGGGAATCCTTTGGCTGCCAGCAGCCCTGTCTCCTGTCTTCCCTCCACCACCGCCCCCACCACCCCCAGCCCTGCTGGCCTGACCAACCTTTGTGATGGGGGAAGGGAGCAGGGGGGGCCCCAGGAGAAGATTCTTCAAAGCAAGTCCCTAACGAGTCCAGGCTCCCCACGTGGAGTCACTCCAAAGGCCGCACTCTGCCCTGCTGCGTTCAGAGCCTCTGGAGTGATGCCCCCTGGGGGGCCTGGGCTGGTTAGAATAGGGGCCTGAGGAGGCCTCCAGGTGGCTTAGAGGGATGAAGGATGCTCCAGTTGGGGAGGACACGTGGACCCCCAGCAGGACAGTATTTCCTAAATATTTTCTGCCCCTTCTGGGGAGCAAGCAACAAAGGCCAGCCTCTAGGCTCATGCAGGGCCCACTAGGGGCACCGTCCCCTGTCCGGGCTGACTATACCCACGGGCAGCTCTGGGGCGGGGGGTGGGGGCAGGGGCCGTGGAGTCCGCCATCTGCGTGGCTGTCTTGGCTGCCTCCCCTCCCTGGGGGTCGAGAGGGGCCGGGATCGATGCCGGGCCCAGCTGCCCAGCGGCGCCCCCATCCTGAGCCGGCCTGGCCTGGGTCTAATTGATTACACTGGGGCGTCTGCGAGGGCCCAGGTGGTAAGGCCCAGGCAGTCTCTGCCTCCCCTAAGGCACGGCCTGGCTGGTGACAGGGGTATGGGAAAGAAAGAAGGCATGGCGCAGGGTGTCTGTTGAGTCCCAATTAAGCCACGACTGGCACAGCCTGGGCTGCCCCTAATTTGGTTTGGGATAATGAGCCAGGGAAATTGGCTCCCGTCTGACTGGAGTTTAAGCCCCATCTGGGCTGGGCCCTGGGAATAGACTCTTCAGTCCTTGCCCTGTGGGGTGGGGGAAGGGGGGAGCCGGCTGCTCCGGTGGGCACAGCTCTCTATAGTGTGCAAACGCTTTCTCCTGTGTGCTATCGATGGCACATTTTTTGGGGGGGGGGTGGGGGCGGTCACTATTACTGCTCCATTTTACAGATGGGCAAATGGAGGCCCAGAGAGGGAAAATGAAGCCTCCCAGTTCCTTCCTGGCTGGATCCAAGACTTGAACCCAGATTTTCTCCTTTTTCTTCCTGAGATTTTTTTTTTTTTTGGATTGCCTGATTTACCAGATAAAAACACAGGATTCCCAGTTAAATTTGAATTTTGGATAAACAACATACACAATTAGTATGTTTGACTCATGAAATATTTGTGACATCCTCACACTAAGAAACAATGATTCGTTCTGTGTGTGACCTGGCAGCACCGGCCTTCATTCTTTAGGGCCTTGGGTGAATCTGGGGATGGAGGAAACAAACTTTGGAGCCAGTCAGACTTGGCTTAGTCCGGTTTTGCCACTTTGCTCCCATGTGCTTGCAGTAGACGGAATCATGTCCCATCTCCCACCTGCCCGGTATCCACGTCCCAATCCCTAGAACCCGTAATACGTTACCTTATGTGGCCAAAGAGACTTTCAAGTTAAGGATCTTGAAATAGAGAAATTATCCTGGGTTATCTGGGTGGGTCAATGTCATCACAAGGGTCCTCATAAGAGGAAGGCAGGAAGGTCAGGGTCAGAAAGAGAGATGGAAGGAGGACGGAGAGATGTGCTTTGAAGATGGAAGAGGGAGCCATGAGCCAAGGAATGCTGGTGGAAGCTGCTTTCCCAGAAGGTGGAAAAGGCGGGGAAACTGATCCTCTCCGACAGCCTCCAGAAGGAATGCAGTCCTGCTAGGATTTTAGTCCCTGTGTTAGTTTGTTATTGCACTGCTATAAGGAAATGCCTGAAGGCCGGGCACAGTGGCTCACGCCTGTAATCCCAGCACTTTGGGAGGCCGAGGCAGGTGGATCACGAGGTCAGGAGTTCAAGACCACCCTGACCAATATGGTGAAACCCCGTCTCTACTAAAAATACAAAAATTAGCCAGGGGTGGTGGCAGGTGCCTGTAGTCCCAGCTACTTGGGGGAGCTGAGGCAGGAGAATTGCTTGAACCTGGGAGGCGGAGGTTGCAGTGAGCCGAGATTGTGCCACTGCACTCCAGCCTGGGTGACAGAGTGAGACTCCATCTAAAAAAAAAAAAAAAGAAAAGAAAAGAAATGAAATACCTGAGGCTGGGTAATTTATAAAGAAAAGACTTTTAATTGGCTCAGGGTTCTGCAGGCTGTGTAGAAAGCATGGCAATTTCTGCTTCCTGGGAGATCTCAGGAAACTTACAATCATGGCAGAAGGTGAAAGGGAAGCAGGCACGTCTTACAAGGCTGGAGCAAGAGGAAGCCAGAGAGGAGGGAGCTGCCATACACTTTAAAACAACCAGATCTCGTGAGAACTCACTCTCATCAGAACAGCGCTAGGGGGATGGTGCTAAACCATTAGAAACTGCCTGCGTGAGCCGGTCATCTCCCACCAGCCCCACCTCCAGCACTGGGGATTACAATTCACCGTGAGATTTGGTGGGAACACAAAACCAAACCATAGGAGCCCCACAGAGCTCGTTTTGGAATTCTGATCTCCTCAACTATAAGGTACTTTGTGGTGCTTCACGCCACTATGTTAGCGATTTGTTACAGCAGCAATAAGAAACTCATACAGGGGACTTGGGTGAGTTGCTCAAGCTCTGGGCCTCTGGTTTCTGTCTGTAAAATGGGGATGGTCCTTTCTTCTGCATGGGCTGGATGTGAGGTTTCTCCAGGGCAGAGCGGTCAGTTATTCCCCTCTCCTGTGGTGGGTGTAAAACCTCGCCGGCATCCTTAAGGCACAGCTGCAGCCTCCTTCCTTGCTTAGCTTCAGATCTCTGGAGGGAGCCAAGGAACAGACCTCCCTCCCTTTTTCTTTCTTCCTTCCTTCCTTCCTTCCTTCCTTCCTTCCTTCCTTCCTTCCTTCCTCTCCTTCCTTCCTCTCCTTCCTCTCCTTCCTTTCCTTCCTTTCCTTTCCTTTCCTTTCCTTTCCTTTCCTTTCTTTCCTTTCTTTCCTTCTTTTTTTTTTAAAAAGACAGGGTCTCGCTCTGTTGCCCAAGCTGGACTGCAGTGGGACAGTCTCAGCTCACTGCAACCTGTGCACCCCAGGTTGAAGCAATTCTCATGCCTCAGCCTTCCGAGTAGCTGGGAATACAGGCATGCACCACCATACCCTGCTAATTTTTGTATTTTTAGTAGAGACAAGGTTTCACTGTGTTTGCCAGGCTGGTCTCTTAACTCCTGGCCTTACTATCTTCTCTGAAAGTTTTTTTTTTTTAAGATGGAGTTTTGCTCTGTTGCCCAGGCTGGAGTGCAGTGGCACAGTCTCGGCTTACTGCAACCTCCGCCTCCCAGGTTCAAGCGATTCTCCTGCCTCAGCCTCCCAAGTAGCTGGGATTACAGGTGTCCGCCACCATGCCTGGATAATTTTATATTTTTAGTAGAGATGAGATCTCACTACGTTGGCCAGGCTGGTCTTGAACTCCTGACCTCAGGTGATCCACCCACCTAGGTCTCCTCAAGTGCTGGGATTACAGGTGTGAGCCACCGCACCTGGCTTTTCTGAAAGTTTAAGCTTTTAATGTATTTAAGCAAGAGCAATTGGTTGGTCCTAGGAATAAGAGTACTGACTATGGGAGGGCCTTATGCTGCTAGGAGAGAGAATAGGGCCCCTCTTGTCCGACACTGTTCAGGGCAGTGGATAAACTGATCTGTAAGTGTTCAGCTGTAGTCAGAAAGGTGAGAGAAGTTTATTACCTAGGGAATATTGGGAAGAGGTTTGCACCCTCATGCTGGATCTTGTTGATGTGTCTTGGATTCTAACTGCATACTCCCGGGTCATAGTGTCTACTGGCAGGAATGTAAATGCTGAGCTGATTAAATTTTATCTTTTTCTTGGAGATTTTTCATCCATATAAAACTAGTCCCTGACAGTACCTAGCCTTGAGAGCCAGCCTTTGTGAAAAGTACAGCATTTCAAAAGCAAAGACTTTTTCTTATGGTAGGAGTAGATTCTACCGTGACACATACTGTTACTATAACCATGAAGCTTTTCCCTCTCCCTGTACAGGTCACTGATGTCATAGGTGACATCGTTGGCTTTATAAGAACATGGGAGAGTTGAAGGTTGGATCAAGGTTTGCTTTTCTTTGAGGGGATGGTTTGTAATTTTCCAGACCTGACTCAGGGCTCAGTCATCTCTCTTGTTAAGAGAACACTCCTTGGAACGTGACGAATATAATCAGGTCTCTGGTTCCCTTTCAGACTTTCTGCTGACCCCTCTGTCACCCACTGCCAGTCAGGGCAGTCCCTCATTCTGCGTTGGGAGTCTGGAAGAAGACTCTCCCTTCCCTTCCTTTGCCCAGGTAAATCCTTCGCTTGTGAAGCAGCCCAAGGGTATTTAACATGAACTCTGCTGCTTATCATTATGGGAACCTTCTCCACGGGTTGTTACCTCTCATTCTAATATGGCTGGATAAATTGAGTCATCTGATGGGTAGGAGGGAAATTCACTGCCTGTTGGAGCTTTAGGCAGCATGGAGTTGGCTGAGGGCAGATTATCTCATGGATGGCTCCTCTGTTGGAGAAGGAGAGACTCAACAGGCTAATGTTGCACTGACTCTGATAATCACGAGAGGCTTTCTTAAGAGGAAAGCTCATGCATTTAGTCCTCAGATGTTACTGTAGGACGTACCCAGGAAAGAGGCCAAGAATAACTGAGGGCGAATCAGAGTTTAGAATATTTAAACAATCATTTGATACCTGTGTACTGGATACTGTTGTAGGGGCTGGGAATACACCTTCAATTTCAACTGGTGTCTGGTTCTAGGACCTCTGATTCAGGTGACATTTATCTGTTACATAAAATAAGCTATTTCTCTTCACTTTGAGAGGGGAAGAGTGTCTTGCTGTGAAAACCACTTTGTTAATCTCTAAGATATAATAAGCCAATACTCAGTATTCAGATAACTGAAGAAGACGATGGACAGCTTGACATGTGCCCTTGTAAGAAGTCTGTATTAACTTCTTTGAGGCTAGTGTAGAATCATTATCTTGACTGTTCTTTAGAGTAGTTGATATGGATGTTTCTCATGTAATTATAGCAGTCTGTACTGAGAAATAAGCAAGAATTGAACTTTGGTAAGTAGGGTCCTAAAGTCAAGGATCATGAAATAATTGTGGGGGTGAGATGGGAAGGGAGTGCGGGGGAATCCTGAAAATTAACTGCTGGACTTCAGAAGTGATTAGTAAGTGGCTCCCAGGAGTTATGCCAAATACTTAAGTTTTTTTTTTTAACTAGGCTTTACTGCTATTGCTTTTTTCCTTTCAACTTTATTTTGAAAAACTTCACACTTAGAGTTGAAAGAATAAGTAATACTGTTCGTAATAATATAGGATATTCTCCTATATAACCACAATGATCACATTAGAGAAATTCCACTGCTACAATAATACCTAATACAGTGTGCATATTTCTCTCTCCCCATTTGTGTCAATGTCCTTTATTTTCAACTCGGCAGAACCCATTACTCATTGCATTTAGTTGTCAAGTCTCTTTAGTCTCCTTTGAGTTACAACCGTTCCTTTGCTCATATCCCCTCTTTTTTTCCCTTCCATGGCCAGTTGTTTTATAGAATATCCTACAGATTAGACTTCTGTGATTTCTCATGAGTGGATTCAGGTTAAATATTTAAACACTTTGGTAAGAATAAAATGTAGGTGATATATTTTGGTTACCTTACAAGAGTAAAATTATTCACATGTCAAACTATTTATTTGGATGCTGTCTTAGTCCATTTGTGTAGCTATAAAGGATTATCTGAGGCTGGGTCATTTATTTAAAAAAAAAAAGGTTTATTTGGCTCATGACTCTGCTGGCTGGAAGACTGGGCATCTGGTGAGTGCCTCAGGCTGCTTCCACTTATGGTACAAGAAGTGAAGGGGGGACCCTGCTTTTGAAGAGATCACATGGCAAGAGAGGAAGCAAGGAGGGGAGGAGGTTTCAGGTTCTTTTAAACTGTGTTCCTGTGCCCACTTTTCAAAATAGCCTTCAGCCAAGCTATTGAAGCAGCCTTCATGAAACAGGACACACCAGCTACTTCAGATCCCCTCTCTGGTAAGGGCAGAGGCTGGAGTGCCCAGGGTTGTCAAACACACTGCACACATCCTGTCATTCCTGCTTGGATCCAGCGGCAGACATCGCTCATCAGCTCTTTCAGGAACGAATGGGAGAATAGTTCCTTTATCCCTTGGTGGTGGGAGGGGGCATTCATTTGTTCATGAGGGGTCCACCCCCATATCCCAAACACCTCCCATTAGGTCACCACTTCCAAAATTGGGGATTGGATTTTTTTTTTTTTTTTTTTTTTTTGGAGACGGAGTTTTGATCTTGTTGCCCAGGCTGGAGTACAATGTCGCGATCTTGGCTCACCACAACCTCTGCTTCCCAGATTCAAGCAATTTTCCTGCCTCAGCCTCCCAAGTAGCTGGGATTATAGGCATGTGTCAACATGCCCAGCTAATTTTATTTTTTTTTAGTAGAGATGGGGTTTTGCCATGTTGGTCAGGCTGGTCTCGAACTCCCGACCTCAGGTGATCTGCCTGCCTCGGCCTCCCAAAGTGCTGGGATTACAGGCATGAGCCACCATGCCTGGCTGGGGATCAGATTTTAACATGATGCTTGGAGGGGTCAAATATCTAAGCCATAGCAGACCCAAACTCCTAGGGACCAAGGGAAAAGTTCACCAAAGGGGAACATAGTGAAGAAAGGTTATTTAATGAAATCAGCATCTGCCAACACAAACTCATCTTGAGTAATAGATTCCTCACTTTGGAATATATAATTTAAGCACAAGGCATCCCTGCTTGAACCCCATAGGGTTTGTCTCTTGATATTTTTCCAGGAGTGAAATGTTCCCTGCCTTCTAAGTTACATGGCATATTTGCAGTTGGGGCTCATAGTGGCCTTCAACAGTTACAACTTGGCCTTGGCCAAGTGGGATGAAAATTACTCAGAGGCATGAGGATTGTTCTGATTTTATTGTCTTCGCAGGAATTTTACTGGCCTATGGTTGGATCTGAAAGTTAATGATTAAGGAGCTATTGGAAAAGCAGACTAAAAGGTAGTGAGAGCTGTTGAAGCAGTGTCAGGAGAGAGTTTTACTTTTCATGGCTGTAGGCAACTTAAGTTCAATAGCCATGTAGTTCAAAACTGGAGGGTACTAGTTCGGGCATGGTGGCTCACGCCTGTAATCCCGGCACTTTGGGAGGCCGAGGCAGGTGGATTACCTGAGATCAAAAGTTTAGGACCAGCCTGGCCAACATGGTGAAACCCCGTCTCTACTAAAAAATACAAAAATTAGCTGGTCGTGGTGGTGGGCCCTGTGATCCCAGCTACTTGGGAGGCTGAGACAGAATTGTTTGAACCTGGGAGGCAGAGGTTGCAGTGAGCCGAGATCGCAACAAAAGTCCGTCACAAAAAACAAAAACAAAAAACCAACTGGAGGGTGCCACCCACTGCTTACTCTGACATATTGATGTTTTTAGGGGTCCCAAGAAGGGCAGAAAAACTTACCACATAGGATTCCCAACTTGAGGGTCTGAGTAAGAATCTCGTGTGCCTTTTAATGTGGTATTCTTTACCCATTTCCCAAGGAACAAAACAGCTTATGGTTTAGTACCTTGTGAGTTTCACTGCCATTTCCATTAGTCAATATAGAGAGGACATGACTAGAACAGTGTATTAAGGAGAGAAGTACCTGGAAAATCTTTCCAAAGGTGATAGTTGGCTCTGTGCCTCTCCAATCAGTGTCAAGGTAGGTCTGGAAAAGAAGTCGGACCAGCTACTTAAATTCTTTTCCCCCACTTCTTTCCCACTTTGGCAGATGCTGAGGGTTGGAAAAGCAAAAGCAGATGTGTGGCCCAAAACTGCTCCAAAGAAAGGTGAGGATGACCCACTTGTGAAGGGGGAGTTTGGTATGTTTCCATAAAAGGCTGTTTCTAGAAAGGAGTTGTTTCTAGAGTTTTAACACTGGTATTTTTTAGATGAGAACAGCTTAGTTCCTCCTGCTCCTGTGGAAAGCGATGGGGAAAGTGATAACTCAGACCGTGTTCCTGTGCCCAGTTTTCAAAATTCCTTCAGCCAAGCTATTGAAGCTGCCTTCATGAAACTGGACACACCAGCTACTTCAGATCCCCTCTCTGGTAAGGGCAGAAGCTGGAGTGCCTAGGGTTGTCAAACACGTCCTGTCATTCCTGCCTGGATTCAGTGGAAGACATCACTAATTAGGCACTTTTCCTTCTGAACCCTTTGGCACAATGTAGTGTCATTTAAATATAATACTCCATTTGGTATGTCAGATAGGACCTATTTGCCACCCCATATTAATTCATGAGGCCTGAAAGTGAAATTCTGAGGAACTTTTCCAAGATACAGTGGGGTGTACAACCTGTATCTTTTAGAATCTTGAGTTGGTACAGGGTAGCCAATTAGGAGAAGTCACTCTCAAAGCCGGTTGCACTCTGTTCGTGACTTAGATAAGAATCACATATGAGAGGCTCATCACCTCTCTCAGTGCTGTGTGCCTTGCACTGTGCTAATTTTAGCCTCCCAACAACCACATTAAATGGGTTTACCTCACATTACAGATGGGGAAACTGAGGTCCAGGGAGGTAAAAATGACTTGCCTCAAAGACACCCACTTAGTGTATACCAAGACTGGTGTTGGAGTCTAGGCAGTCTAATTCCAGAGCCTCCACTCTCTCAGTAATGAAAATTGGCCAGGGGACAAGCGATGGCATTTTAAGTTAAACAAGCTCTCTGTGTCTCCTTTTAGAAGAGAAAGGAGGGAAGAAAAGAAAAAAACAGAAACAGAAGCTCCTGTTCAGCACCTCAGTCGTCCACACCAAGTGACACTACTGGCCCAGGCTACCTTCTCCATCTTTTTTTTTTTAACCCCATGCTTTTGTTTGGCTGCTGTAATTTTTAAGTATTTGAGTTTGAACAGATTAGCTCTGTGGGGGAGGGGGTTTCCACAATGTGAGGGGGAACCAAGAAAATTTTAAATACAGTGTATTTTCCAGCTTCCTGTCTTTACACCAAAATAAAGTATTGACACTCACAAGAGATCTCTTCCTGCCAAGGTTTTTAGTTTGTTGTGAGTGTAGTCTTTTTGACACATGTGTAATTAATTTTATCAACCCAAAATAAGATTGAGTCCCTTCGACATTCATTAGGCTGTCCAGCCCAGAATGGCACAGCACTGCTCTGCCGTAGCATCATGTCAGGGCTTCCTGGGCTCAGAACCTCTCTGTCTTTTAAAAATAGTTGAATCTTTACTATTTAGTTCTCCTTGTTAAAGCAGAGGGGTGGGAATAAAATGGATTTAGGACAACCAGTTTGAATTGCAGTTTATTTTTCTTCTGACACATGGCCAGGCTGTGGTGCCAGCTTAATGGGGTAGGTTGTCCTTGGCACTTGCATGTGTGAAAGGAGGGTTTTGCCTCTTCTTGAGCATGGCTTGCATTGCCAAGGAAAGCTGTAACTCACGAAGGAAGCCCTGAGACCTGCTACCCCTAAGATCGAGCTTGTTATCAGTGACAGCGGCTTGAGTTGTAGGAGTCTGTACAGCTGGATAAGAGCAGGGCTGTCTGAAGCAGTAGCATTATTGCCATCTCCCTCTGAACTAGAGCAGTTTTCTTATGCCTTGATTTGAGCTGATTTTGATGTGAACTCTTTTGCTGCTTAATAAAGTGACCTCTAGGTGTATTAGACTGCGAAGGCAAATGGTTGCAATAAATCACCTATACAAGCAATGTGAGCTTTTTGTTTTGTTAAGTTCATCACAGGTAAGCTAGATATTGCTGGAATAGGTTAACATGACAGCTACCAGGATATTGTGGGCTGTCTTTTCTGGTGTCAGGTTTAAATGGTTCTAGAGCTGGGCTTAGCTTTAATCTGCCATTTTAAAAGAAATCCTTTCAGGAAAGTTCCTGGGTGGATCAGGGTGTTCTGGCCTCAAGATGAGGCGGGTGGCCGGGCTTGGTGGCTCACATCTGTAATCCCAGCATTTTGGGAGGCTGTGGTGGGTGGATCATGAGGTCAGGAGATCGAGACCATCCTGGCCAACGTGGTGAAACCCCATCTCTACCAAAAAATACAAAAATTAGCTGGGCATGGTGGCAGGTGCCTGTAATCCCAGCTACTCAGGAGGCTCAGGCAGGAGAATAGCTTGAATCAGGGAGTTGGAGGTTGCAGTGAGCCTAGATCGTGCCACTGCACTCCAACCTGGCAACAGAGACTCTGGCAAAAAAAAAAAAAAAAAAAAAAAGAATGTTGAAGCCAGTCACCAGTATTTCTGTTAAATGTGTATAGTACTTTCAGTGTAATCCATTGTATTATGGAGAAAACAGATCCTAGAAATGTCCGTAGGTAGCAGACCAAACCTGGATCACAAGTCTCTCACTGTTCCTGCTTCCTAGTGAGTGTGGCAGTCTCACTTGTCTTCAGGTGTAAGGCAATAAAGAAGAGCAAAGCTACAAAAAACCACCTTAAGTTCCTTAAGTGGGCACCCGCTACATGGCCGTGCAATAATGATGTCAGGCGAGGCCAGCTCTCCCATCCCAACTGCAAAAGTTGTATATTTAAAGTTACCTGATTAAGTACTGGCAAGGAATCTGGTACCTAAGACCCTGTGGTTCTGTGCTGAGACTGGCTATAGATCTCTGCCAGTTTAGTTGCTATGTCTCAACTAAAATTTCTATTTCAAATGACTTGCCTTGCTTAGGGCCCATCTTGGGGGCTGGGGGTACAAAGCCTCAAGTAGCTAAGTATTGAAAATCTAGGCCAGGTGCAGTAGCTCACACTGTCAATCCCAGCACTTTGGGAGGCCAAGGCAGGCCGATCACTTGAGGACAGACATTCAACAGCAGCCTGCCCAATATGGCAAAACCCCGTGTCTACTAAAAATACAAAAATTAGCCAGGTGTGGTACGTGTCTGTAATCCTAGCTACTTGGGAGGCTGAGGTGGGAGAACTGCTTGAACCCAGGAGGTGGAAGTTGCCGTGAGCAGAGATTGCACCACTGCCCTCCAGCCTGGGTGATAGAGCGAGACTGTTTTAAAAAAAAATTTAGTACCACATAGGGAGTCAGTCTTCCCACCAAGCCTAGGTAGGGATAGAGAGGGAATAGAGACTTGGCCAAGCATGGACTCTATAAGCCCTTTTTGTAACATAAGTATGCTAGTTACCACAGAAACCAGATACATTTATTAAACCTACTCTTAGCCAAACAATTAGATACAAAGATGTCTATACAGAGTTCACAACCTACAGCACTTAACCAGGGAATGCTAGGTAAAGGCAACTTCAGTTTAACTGAGTACTC